>JAKSZP010001532.1:0-139319 GCA_022478985.1 Massospora cicadina
AGGAAAGCAACAGTATAAGAAGAGGCAATTGGTGAATAACCCCAAGTAATCCTGATATGGCGCCAGAGCTGGAAGATTAGTCTTGAGCGCATGATTATGGGCTTCATCAAGAACACTGGACATGTGGGCTGGCAATGAACAAGGGATGCTTGATGAGGGGTTGCCAAATCATGCCCCCTATCAATGCCATTAGTGGAAGATACCAATGGGAAGCGCCAGAGAAGAGATAATTGTGCAGGGAGCAGATTTCATCCTGCAAGTGATGACTACTGGATTCTTGGAAGCTAAAGCTGAACAAACAGTGGAACCTGGGCGAAACTGAAAGCTTTGTGGACCAACTTTGAAAAAATTAGCCAGCAAAGCGAAGAGCATAAGTGGCGGTATCCCAATCCAGAATGTTATCAAGATCATAGGGATTCAGCGCTAGGGTCAAAGCCTCAGTGACTTGCCTGGAGTTCAGCGTAGGGGATCTCAAAGTGAATACTGTTACCGATGGTGAGCTTGGTAGCCAGAACAGCGGATTTGTAATATTGTCCAAGTTGGAAAAGGAGCTCAGGAAGCAGGTCCAACCTGGCAAGAAATGAGAGATCAAGAGCAAACGGCATAATCTCTGGAGCATCTATGACAATGGTTGGTGCATCAGCGAAAGGAGCTGAATCCAGGAGAGTTTTGAAGTCCAACTCTGGAATTGATAACAGAGGAAGAATTGGCTGAGAGTTGTTCAAAATGATCGCAAGCCTGGTTTCAAAGGGACTAGTTACTGTTTTTGGTAATTTGACAGAAGGGCTAGACGCTGGTGCCAGACTAGGCGTATGAGTCCTGGAAGGACCATAGAAGAGGTTCTGCCAAGCATACCAACTCATCTGCTGGAAGAGACGGATGTATTGATCAGACAAAATATTCAAAAGCTGCTGGTATCATGACTCAGAATTTGACATATGAGCTGGATGAGAGGGGGATGTCAGATTTATATGGAAGTTGACATTATGCACTCTACAATCCATTAAGCTCCAATTTTGGAGAAATTAATCTCAAAATTAATGGTATAAGCTCTCCAAGAGAAGAATTAGGAATGACTTGAGCCAGGAGGTTATGAGAGAAATAACCAGGGCAAATAGAAATAAGTATTCTTAGTTGAGCCACAAAATGAATATCAATGGCAAGAGTCTCCTGTCTAGGACAAGGAGAAAATCAGAAAATCAAGGACGCCAGACCAAGAATCCTGAATATGACAGCGGGTCATATACCCTGATGGGGGAACTGGATCCTGGGGCTAATATTATCACAAATAAATCTATCAGCCCGGCATGACAGTAGATCATGAGGACCACGCCCAGAAAAGCGGTAGTGAGGAGGAAGAGGAAGAGCGCCATATGCTGAAGGTCATCCCAAGCAGTGTTGAGTATTGACAAGTGTAATCTGCTCGAACCAATAAAGTATTCAACCAAGTGTCCGAAGTGGTGTTCTCATTCCCCAGTCCTTTTCTCGCTGGAAATCTAGGCAAGAGGGGGGTTGTGTTGGGATTTTTGCCCATATTCCCAGCCTGCTAAATTACCTGTTGTCACTAAGGGAATTTCTCTAAGGCGAAGTGAATCAGAAATTGGTTGGCCTGAGTTTCAGAGTAACTACGTTTGAGGGGATTTTGGGATATTTTCCTGGTTGCATCCATTGGGGATCAATCTGGATGAATACTTAAGATCTCATTGGGCGGAGTTGCTGATGAAATAGGGGCATCTGATAGTGATTAACTATCAGGTGTACTGATAGGATTGGTTGGGTTTCATCATCAGATGATTGGGAATGAATAGCAAGTTGCAAGGTGAGTGATGCCACCTGCAACTAGTGAATCGATCAGTTGGTGCATGACCTGTCATAATGGGTAATAAGTCTCATTACCTAAGCAGGTCGCTAGCCAAATATGGTTGGTTCACTTGGATTGAGAGGAAAACGTTAGGGACATGTTATCTGACTCTTTCCGTTTAGGTCTCAAGGATGTCCAATGACAGAATCCTAGCCAGGATGGGGAAGACCATCGCTTCCAAGATGAAGATGGGTGCTTCAATGGCAACAGCTGCCATTTCATCGAAGAGGTGTCAACTGAGGGTTAGATGACTGAATTCTCACTATAAATTCCCTAGGGTTCACTATAATAAAAAAAGATAATACAACAGATAATACAGGAGATAATACAACAGATAATTAGATTATATTACATATATATAGTTTTAAGTTGTTCATTTAGGATATAGTTTAACAAGTAAACTATCATCAGCTTCCATTGTGCTGTTCTGTCTCAAGGATATTATTGCTGTGTGTGATAATTGGAATATTATTAGAGAAAAGAGTAAATTATCTAAGTGGGGATCTAGAGAAGAAGGAGTCACAATTGGGGATAGCTGCTGACTGTGTGTTGGACTGAAGAGACTGTCACAAGGGTATCTCAGCGAAGATTAGGTGGACAGAACAAGGGAACAAATCCCTATGAGTACGACATTATGAGTATTTAATCGGGAATACTGGCTGAGCATTGGGCCAAAATAAGAATTCATACTCAACTACAGATGATAGTCATAATATTATTGTTGAACAATAATCTACTATACAACGTGATGAAGTGCACAAGAAAACTAAAACTGTGCAGTAAAAAGGTTACTAGGGTTGCTTGCTGATAACAACCATCAGTAAATTATTACACCTGATTATTTATTTATTAGTTTTTATTTTTAATATTGATTAGTAGCCCCCTGTAGTGAGAACCACTGTTATCTATTTGGTGGAATGTAATAATTTACTCTTAGTTGATTATCTGCCATCAACCCAGTAACCTCTTTACTGCACAGGTTTGATTTCCTCATGCACTTTGTCACAATGTATATAATGTATTAATTGATAATAGTATGTAGACTATTATCCGTAGTTGAGATTGAAATATTATTAGGCCCAACGCTTCAGCCAGTACTTCCAATTAAATACTCTGTAAGTCGTACTCATAGGGATTTGTTCCCTATATTCTTGTCCACCTGATCTTTGTTAAGATACCCCAGTGACAGTCTCTCTTGGCCCAACACACAGTTGGCAGCTATCCTGGATTGTAGTTCCTTTATCTCTAGATTTCCACTTGGATCTTTACTCTTCTCTCTGAGAGTCTTTCAATTATTGCCTTCTGCAATAATATCCTTGAGATGGAATGACACAATAGAAGCTGATAGTCTAACTATACACCAAATTGACAATATTACTGTAGATAATAATGTTAATAATAATAACGTTGGTAGTAATAATCTTGGTAATAATAATGTGTTTATTATAGAAATTCCAGGGAATTATATAGTAGGGGATTTGGCTGTCTAACCCTCAGTTGACATCTCTTTGTGACTCGGCAGCCATTGCTGTTGAATCACCCTTCCTTGTCTTGGCAGCGATGGTCTTCCCCATCCTGGCTAGGATTCTGTCATTGGACATACTCAAGACCTCAAACGGAAAGAGTTGGAAAACGTGTCCCTAACATTTTCCTCTCAATCCAAGCAAACCAACCATAATTAGCTAGCGACCTGCTTAGGTAATGAGACTTTTTATTTATTATAGCAGGTCACTTCACCAACTGATTAACTTGCTAGTTGCAGGCGGCATCACTCACCTCACAAATCACTATTCATTCCCAATCAGTTGGTGATGAAACTCAACCAATCCCAATTGGTACACCTGATAGTTAATCACTATCAGATGCCCCTATATTGTTGGCCACTCCACCAGATGAGATCTTTGGTATTCATCCAGACCAATCCCCGATGGATACAACCAGGCAAATATCCCAAAATCCCCCAAATGTAGTTCCTTCGAAACTTGGGCCAACCAATTTCTGATTCACTTCACCTTAGGGAAAAATCCCTAGCGACAACAGGTAATCTAGCAGGCTGGGAATATGTGCAAAAAACCCAACACAACCTCCCTCTTGCCTAGATTTCCAGTGAGAAAAGATTGGGGCATGAGAACACCAATTCAGACACCTGGTCAAATACTTCATTGGTTCAAGCGGAGTACACTCCTCAATACTCAACGCTGCTCAGGATGGCCTTCAACATATGGAGTTCTTCCTCTTCCTCCTTGCTACCACCTTCTCAGAGCGCGGTCCCCATGACCTTCTGTCATTCCAGGCTGATCAATTTACTCATGATGATATTAGTCCAGGGATCCAGTTTTCCCCCTGTCAGGGTATATGAACCGGTGTCATATTCAGGATTCTTGGTTTGGCGTCCTTGATTTCCTGATTTTCTCCTCATCCTAGACATGAGTCTCTTGCCGTCAATGTTCATTTCATGGCTTGATTAAGAATACTTATTTCTTATTTGCTCTTGTTATTTTGCTCATAACCTCTTGGCATAAGTCATTCTTGATTCTTCCCTTAAAAAAGCTTGTCTCATTAATTTTGAGATTAATTTCTCCAAAGTTGGAGCCTAATGGATTATAGAGTGCATAATGTCAACTTCTATATAAGTCCGACATCCCCCTTCTCATCCAGCTCATATTTCAAATTCTGAATTTCGCTACCAGCAGCTCCTCAATAGTCTGTCTGATCCAGACCTCCGTCTCTTCCATAAGATGAGTTGGGATGCTCGATGGAACCTCTTTTTATGGTCCTTCCAGGACTCATATGCCTAATCTGGTGCAAGCAGCTAGTCCTTCCATTGAATTGATGGAAATGGTAACTAATCCATCCAAAACCAGGCTGGCCATCATTTCAAACAACTCTTGACCGACTCTTCCCTAGCAGTCGATTCCAGAGTTGGACTTTGAAACCCTTCTGGATTCAGCTCCTTTTGCTGATGCTCAAACATCATCATAGATGCTCCAGAGATTATGCTGGTTGCTCTGGATCGTTAGTTCCTGGCCAGGTCAGACCTGCTCCCTGAGTTCCTCTTCTTACTCAGTCAATTTTACAAACCCGCTGTACTGGTTTCTGAGCTCTCAATTAGTAAACAGCATACACTTTGAGCTCCACTACGCTGAACTCCAGGCCCAAGTCACCAAGGCTTTGAAATTACTGTTGAATCCCTCTGATCTGGATAACCTTCTGGATCAGGATACTGCCGCTTATTCTCTTCGCTTTGCTGGCCAAGTTCTTTGAAGTTGGTCTACAAAGCTTCCAGCCTCGCCTGGTTTCCCCTGGTCATTCAGCTTTAGTTTCCATGAAGCCCATAGTCACCGCTTGCAGGATGAAATCTGTTTTCTGCACAACTACCTCTTCTCTGGAGCTTCCCATCGCTATCTTCTGCTGATGGCGTTGATAGGGGGCATGATCCAGCAACCCCCGTCAAGTATATCTTCTTCATTGCCAGCCCATATGTCTGGTGTCCTCAATGAAGCCCGTTGGCAGGCGCTCAAGACAAATCTTCCAGCTCCAGTGCCATATCAGGATTAAATGGGGTTATTCGCCAATTGCCTCTTTCTTTATTGCTGCTTTCCTCCCCGCTCTGGGGTTTTACAATTGACATCTTCCAACAGTTCAATTTCCCTTCCCCTAGTCACTTTTTCTCAGGGCTCAGCGTCCGCTCAATGAACATGTTTCATGTAGGTCTTGCCCTCACAAGCATCCGATCACATATCAATTTTAATGGGCTATTCATTCCTACCACGATCCATCCTCCCTCCCCCAAGAGGTGACATAGATGGAATCATCCCCATACTGAGGATAGTCAATAAAAATAAAAAGTATAGAAATATATTGGCTTTTTTATCTTTGAGGTTTTTTAATCAATTTTTCTTCAATATCTTTATCAGTTTTTTATCTTTATTATTCTTTTTACTATGGGACTTGACCTTGTTTCAGTTCAGCGGTCCATCTTTTCCCCAAAATGGGTCCTAGGTACTTAACCCTACCAGTTTTTCATGGTTCAGAGGTTCTTTTTTGGACTTAACCTAATTATCAGGACAAGACCAACTTAATAGTTCATTGGTCCTTCAGGAACTCTTTTATTTTTTTCCTTGATCCAATTCTTTAGATACTTAGTGTGGACTCGATTTACAACTCTCCCATCCAAGAGATTCTTGATGGATTAAGCATTGGTTGCCATCTTGGCGATTACTTCAAACAGACCTGACCACAATGCATCTAATTTGTTTATTCATCCAAAACCATGCATATTGCAATAGGCGACTCTTTCCCATATTTGATATTCTTCTAATGCCAGTCAGTTTTTGTCATCCATCAATTTCGCTCATATCCTTTTCTTCAAGGTTGTATTGAATGCTTGCAATTGCATATCATTCAGGATACTCATCAGTCAGTTCAAGTATTGCTCAGTACTCATCCCTGACGTAGGTTCCACCACCAAATATAATATTGGCGGCAACGCGGCCTTCCTTCCATGTAGTAATTCAAATGGCACCTTTCCTGTTGCCGTATGATGACTAATATTGTAGGCAAACATCACCAAACTAAGGCACATTCCCCACGTGGAAGTTCTTCCTGTGACTAGCTTCCTCAGAGTCATGGCCAGCGTTCCATTCCCCTTTTCTAACAGTCCATTCATCTTCAGCTGGTAAGGTACTGACATGACTCCTCTGATCCCCATTATCTCATTTAATCTCAGGATCACATGAGATGTGAAGTTGGTCCTATTGTCACTGAGCAGGACCTGCGGACATCCATGCCGGTATACTACTTGATCCAGGATGAACCTCACAGTACTGGTAGTGTCTACTTTTGTTAGGGCCTTCATCTCGACCCATCTTGTCAGATGGTCAATGGCAAATATGATGTACTTGACTCCCCCTGTGCTCATTGTCAGCGGTCCCATCACGTCAATGGACACCATGCGCTAGGAGAATCCAGGGCGGACCAGTCAGTATCCAGTTGTATTCTTGTGTGGTTTGTGCAACTGGCACTCCATGCAACAAGCCAGATGATCCGCGACATCATAGTTGATCGATTCTCAGTAATAATACTGGCAAATATGGTCAGTTGTTTCCCTCAGGCCTCTGTGCCTGACAACCTTGTGAGTCACTTGTACTATTGCTGCTCTTTCCAACGGTTTCATGAATAATAACTGCTTCCCATTGATTGTCTTAAATACTTGTCCATCCATGATCTTGTTGTTTTCCATCACTTTCTGAAGCGCACCTTGGACTTCTCAAGGCTCATCCCCAATTTTTCCATCAACCATTCTCTGGAATAGCTCATCCACCTGTGGGTATACCAACTGGACCATTGGCAACTGTAATAAGCCATTCACGTTCTGGTGAGAAGCCCCCACTCGGTGGACTATCTCATAATTGTAAGCCTGAAGCTTAAGTGCCCATTGGGACAGTCGTCCTTCTGGCTCTCTTAAATTGTGCAGCCAATGCAGCGAAGAGTGGTCTGTCAAATCCTTAAAGTGCATTCCATGGATTTACACCCAAAACTGCTTACAGGTGTAAATGACTGCAAGGCATTCCCACTCAGTCATGGTGTAGTTCCTCTCAGCAGCGAGAGTGTCCAGCTCACATATGCCACCGGATGCTCATCCTCAAGTTCATCTACTTGGCTCAGTATGGCGCCAATCGCCGTCAATGAAGCATCAGTTTGAATGATAAACTTCCAACCAAAAATTTGGATATTTCAGAATTGGCGAATCTATCAAATACTGGCGTAACTCATCAGGATTCTTGGCGGTTCAAATCTTCTCTGCCAGCTTTTGGGTGTAAGGCCGGGCAACTTCCTGAATTATCTCAGGGTTGATCTTCTTCTCTCCAGCTCTGGTCATGGCATTCACATCCATGTTGACCACTTGGTATAGCTGATCCTGCTCGTCATCTACAAACAGATTGCTAATGTCTATTTCTTCATTCATAATATTGGGAGGAACAGGTTTCTCAGCCACTCTAGACTGTTCCTTGTCTAGGCAGTGGGCCCTTTTCCCGAATCCTTTGCAGCTGCTGTCTCCTTGGCCTGGACCACATTATCTGATCCTCCAGCTTTTTGCAGTGTGCAGCAAAATGTCCTTTCCCGCCACACTGAAAGCAGACATTCTCTTTCTTGATTAACCATCTGAATTCTTCAGGCTTATTTCCTGGCACAGTTCAGTTGGTAGCCTCTTTTGCTCCTTCATTTCCCTTCGTGGGATTCAGATTTTGGACCAGATTTGACTTGAAGCTTCTATTCAGGGCATCAAACGTCGCTATCAAAAGCTTCAGGTTGTCTACCATTTGCGAGGTAGTTATCTCCATTGCAAATACAGAAGACATCATTTGATGAAAATCACATAGGGACAAAGGGCCGCTTGCAAAGCGATTCTAGAATCAAATTCATCTAACACTTTTGCTCTGGCCAGGATCTGCAACTCCTAGTAAAATCAATCCATGAAGCTAGCAAGAGACTCATTTTAATGGAAATTGAATTCCCACAAATTCTTGCTTGCATTTCAACATGTGGGTTGGACTCCCAAACTCCTTCATTATGGCCGCCTTTGTCTTGGCATATGACCAGCTGTCCTCCTCTAAGTGGGGTAACACTAGGTTTTACAGTTGGTGTCCAGGCAGTTTATGGCCGTCACCGCCTTTTGACAATCCCCGTATCCATTCATAGTCATGTCAAACAGTCGGAAAAACGCTGGGGCGTTATCCTGATGGAATGTTGGCAATTTTGGTGTTGTCTAAATTCCTCCAAGTCATTTCAGGCCGATTCTCTCAGTTTGGCTACTCAGCTAACTTGTGGAGTGACTTTGGGCGTCATCTCCAAAATAGCATTTAAGGCGGGCAGCATATTTCTCAGGGTATTTGACTTCCCAAGTATCATGTGAGGACTCTCTCTCTTCAGCATTGCTGGCCATATCAGGCTCACAAGCACATCTGTGAGCTTTCAAGTCCTCCACTTCTTTGATCAGTTTCTTGATATCTGCTCCTAACTTTTTTAAATGAACGTGATCTGCTTTTTATCCATTTTCACAAATAGGACTTCTCAAATAAGGTCTCCTTCTTTCTTTTTTAATGAGCTTACTTTGCTGAGTAACTCGTTCCTGAAGTTGGCTACATTTTCTACTCCTTCCTCCACCTTGGTACTTGTTCTTCCAAGGCCGCGACTCCCCTATGGTCCACTGAGTTTAAGGCACTCTGATTCACAGTGGTGATCTCAGTCAATAGCTTGCGCATTTCTTCTTTGTATGACATTATAATAGATTCTTTACTCAACTACCCCTGTAGTGAGCACTTTGTAAAAATTTACTCTTAGTTGATTATTGGCCATCAACCCAGTAACCTCTTTACTGCACAGGTTTGATTTCCTTGTGCACTTCGTCACAACGTATAGAATGTATCAATTGATAATAATATGGGGACTATTATCTTTAGTTGAGATTGAACTATTATTAGGCCCAAAACTTTGGCCAGTACTTCCTATTAGATACTCTGTAAGTCGTACTCATAGGGATTTGTTCCCTATATTCTTGTCCACCCGATATTTGTTAAGATACCCCAGTGACAGTCTCTCTCAGCCAACACACAGCTGGCAGCTAACCCTGATTGTGGTTCCTTCATCTCTAGATCCCCACTCAGATCTTTACTCTCTCTCTGAGAGTCTTCCAATTATTGCCTTCTGCAATAATATCCTTGAAATGGAATGACACAATAGAAGCTGAAAGTCTAACTATACATCAAATTGACAATATTACTGTAGATAATAATGTTAATAATAATAACGTTGGTAATAATAATCTTGGTAATAATAAATGTGTTTATTATAGAAATTCTAGGGGAATTATATAGTAGGGGATTCAGCTGTCTAATCCTCAATTGACACCTCTTTGATGAAACGGCAGCCGTTGCTGTTGAATCACCCATCCTCATATCAGCAGCGATGGTCTTCCCCATCCTGACTAGGATTCCGTCGTTGGACATCCTTAGAACTCAAACAGAAAGAGTCAGAAAACGTGTCCCTAACGTTTTTCTCTCGATCCAAGCAAACCAACCATAATTGGCTAGCGACCTTCTTAGGTAATGGGACTTATTACCCATTATGGCAGGTCACTTCACCAACCGTTTGACTCACTAGTTGCAGGTGGCATCACTCACCTCACAACTCACTATTCATTACAAATTAATTGGTGATGAAACTCAACCAATTTTAATTGGTACACCTGATAGTTAATCTCTATCAGATGCCCCTATTTCGTTGGCCACTCTGCCCGATGAGATCTCAGGTATTCATCCAGATTGATCCCTGATGGATACAACCAGGCAAATATCCCAAAATACCCCAAATGTAGTTCCTTTGAAACTTGGGCCAACCATTTTCTGATTCACTTCACCTTAGGAAAATTCCCCTAGCGATACCAGGTAATCTAGCAGGCTGGGAATATGGGCAAAAATCCCAACATGAAATCAGTGAGATATGCCATAAGGTTTTTGTGCAGGGTCAAGCCCATTGAGCAACATATGAATGATATGAAGATTGTCAGTCCATGAGACAAACAAAGATTATAATATAATATGAAGCAATTGCTTCAGCCACGTTACTTTTATTTTATTAAATATAAAACAGCAGATATCTTCTTCTCCGCTCACTTCTTCCTATTAAAAATCCTCCTCTTTTAACCTTCTCATATCACTTATATCCCAGAAACTTCAATTAATACCAACTCTTTTGCTTAGACTATTAATTTAGCCATATTCTTGTTGGTTCCAGCAGAGTTCACCATTTATTAAATTTGTGATTGCCTTAGTTTAAGGCAATCCATTCATTATTTGTTTTTTTTGTTAACATCACCTATCACCTGATTTAGAGGCAATCCAATATTATTCTTCCTAACTCAATATCACCTCATCCTAAGGCACTCAATTAATCAAAACACAGAATAATAATAAGCGGATTCTATCCATTCTGCCATAACAACTTAGGGCTTATCATCAAGTCCTATCAGAATCATGACAGACACCAATGGGGAGTCTACAACCAAGTGAAGATTGGTGCAGGAGTGGTTGGGTGCTTAGGTCTGTAGGGGACCAGGGTGGCCAAGCGGTGCACCAGATTTGGAAACTAGTTTATAAAATGTGAAGACCAACACTGTTTGAGACCTCCTTGAGGAGGTCTTCACATAGGTTTGCCCAAGTAACCATATTTAAAAAATGTAAACCAAAAGGGAATTTTACTAATAGGAAGTTGACTAATGAGAAGGTTGGTCTTGAGAAAACATACTCAAACAATTGGGGGGATTATAAATTGGTGGAAGTGGTGCTAAGCCCAGGTACATCAATAAGTGCACGCTTCCATCAGCCAGGGTAAAATGTCTCAAAATTGACTAAACTTGAGTTATTAATTGTAGAGACGGCTAACCTGATTTAAAATTTTTAAAATCAAACATTTTTTTTAATCCCATTTTCTAAGCAACCAAACCAAAATGGTGCTGTTAATAATATAGCTAGTGCATTTTAGTGGCATTGCTGTAACACAGGGCTGAGCGTCATGCACACCCCCTAGGCCTACCTGGCATATCTGGCCTGTACCCAATTCTGGTCTAGGGTATGTTTGAGTTCATGAAAACATGCTAACTTCACCTTCTTAGCCTCCTGATAACTAGCTTTATTATTGCAGTTGATCCCCTCAAATATATCATCAGGTCACGACATTACCTCTTGTTTTTTTTAGGCTCCACCCCTCCAGAGGCTTTCACCAGAAAAACGTTTTTGTGGGCTGGGGCCAACTTCATAGTGGTGATGGTTTGCTGAGATTTGGGTCCTTCAGCCTTTAGGAACTGCTCATTGAAAAACTTTGATCATATCCTAAACATGGGCACAGTCACGTTCTGGTACCCAACTGTTTTCCGCTGCATCAAATACCTTCTAAGATAATAGGTACTCAAGCCTTCTTCTGACTCTGCAGGAGGCTACACTCTCCTCAACTTCCCACTATGGCGCACCATCCACGAGATAAGCCTCAGGAGTCTCTGGTGGGGGCCCTTAAACAACGTCAACTTGCTTTCATAAAAGACCAAAAATATATGGAAAATGGGGAGATCCAACTGGCAAGAGGCGTGGCCCACCTTTCTGACAACGCAGTATTGCCCAATCCTCTTTGGTCCCAGCTTTTTACATGGCTTCTTAATAGGGATGTTTAAGCATCAAGCATCACAAGATCTCCTTCCTTGTGCGCTGGACCAACTCTTCTATTACCATCAGCATTCTCCTTGTAAGCTTGCATGGCCGCACCCAAACTGATTTTCACCCCTTGGTGTAATTTCTTAATTGTCTTTGCAAAGTCCACCACTACTTCCGCCTTGAACTCACAACTAAGCTCCATGTTGAAGGCAGGGTTGAAGCCATAGTTGGTGAAAAAGGGGAACAACTGATTGATGCATGTTGGGCATTAATATAGCTGAATTGGGACATAAGGAGATGGGAAACCCAATCTTAATATCTGCGGAAGTGTAACATCGTAGGAACTTTTCTAGGCACTGGTTCACTCGTTCAGTCTGCCCATCTGATTGTGGGCGGTAGGCAGTTGAATGTCAAGGGCAAATCTGAAGAGTCTTACATAACTCTATCTAAAAGATGGAGGTAAACTGGGGTCATCAATCATTAATTATTCCTTGGCAAACCCCGTGAAGAGCAAATACATAAGTGACGAAGAGCCAAGCCATCTAATCTGCGGTTACTGTGGTTATGCTGGGAAAAAAATGGGTGAAGTTTGTAAAATGGTCCACCTCTACCATGATGTCGTCATAGCTTTCAGAAGCTTGTAACTCCACAATAAAATTCACTGAAAAGGAAGTTCAATGCCCTTTGTCCTTTTAGACTGTCAATAACAACCCTGCTAGAGGCTGGCAATTTGGCTTCATTTGGTTGCAGAACAGGCAATCTTACAATACCTGACAACCTGCGTGGCTAACCCCTTCCAATTGTAAGTGCAGCAAATTAGCTCCAGAGACTTTGTATTTCTAAGATGGCAAAATGGTGATTCCATCATGATGGTCCCATATGATTTCCAGGATAAGTGGTCTGGCAGGAACCCATAGGTTCCCTGGAACCACACCATCTCATCCTTCACATGGTAACCTCTGTAATGTCCTCCTGATTTAACTTAAACTTGGCAAGGACCATAGTATACTTGGCCAACAAAGGCTATGAAAGGACTACCTTTCTGAAAATATCATATTCCTCCACTTACAGAGGAGCAAGAGCTGGCCCGTGGGCCAATGGAGAAGGAAGTTGAGACACAATCTTATTTGGCGGAATCACCAAGTGGGTGTTGTGTACCTCTACCTCCTTGGGATTGGGAGCTAGTTCAGGGTTTTGGCTCAGTGCATTTACCAAAGCATTCTTATTGCCCTTTATAAACTCAAAAAGAAAATGCATTTTGGCTAGGGTCTTATGCCAGCAAGTCTGCCATGGGGTAAAGACATGAGATGCGCAGTAGTACAACAAAGCACGGTAATCTTTATGATGCAGAAGGGTTGGGATGAGCTATGAAAGCGATCATGCCAATAAGTCAACGCCTCAACCACTTCTAAAAACTCCTTTATTATATATGAAGTAATTTAACTCAGGCAGAGACATCTTCCTGGAATAATATCCTACTGAATGCTCTATTACATCACCATTTAATTATAACAAGGCAGCCACTATGGCAAAGTTGAAGGCATCAGTAACCACAATGAACTCTTTTAAGATAACTACATGGCAAAGAATGAACGTGGACAACAGGGTGCACTTTACCACTTGGGAGGCATCCTGCAACGTTGGGTACCACTGAAGCACTTTTTCCCCACTTGCCTTATACAAGGGCGCCGCCACCTCAGAAAGATTTGGTGAAAATTTCATAAGGAACGTACACGTCCCCAAAAAACTCCCCAATTCTTTAACTGAAGTTGGGGTGGGCCGCTCACAAATTGCCTTCTCCTTGTCTGGAAGTACAATGTTGCCTTGGTCAAACATGACGTTGCCCAGAAAGGTGACCTAGGACTTGAAGAATTCACACTTACTGATTTTAGCATAAGGTCAGCGTCCCTAAATGCTCCACCATCTGCTGAAGGTGTACTACATGGGGCTCATGATCAGAGAAAAACATCAGAATATCATCCATGTAGACTACCGCGCATACCCCCAGCTGGTCCCCCAAAGCTGTATCCATACAGTGGCGAAAGATAGCTGGGGCGTTTCTAAGCCTAAAGGACATAATTCAAAATTGGAAAATTCCTTTTTGGTATAAGATGCAGTTAGCTACTCCTAGCCCTTCTTGATCCGGATCTGATTGAACGCATTTAAGCAATCCAATTTGGAGAAGACTTTTACCTTATTCAAATAGTGAGAAATCTGTGAGTCCACCAGGATGGGATGAAAGTCTGGTACCGTGATATTGTTGATATTCCCATAATCTACGCATGGGCCTAAGGTACCATTGAAATTCTCCACAAAGAGAAGTGGGGAGCATACTGGAGAGGTACACTGGAATATTGTGCCTTTAGCTAACTGCTTCTTTACCCACACATCTAAGGCCGCTTTCATACAGTCAAAGGGTAAATTGGGAAGATATACGCACCAGATCAACGATGAGCTTAAATTTAAAATCAAACTCTGAATGAGCTGGTAGTATATTGGCTGAAGCTGCATTAAACGAAGATTCCAACCCCTTCAAACAGAAAGGTAAGGGAACCTCCAAAGAGGGTTTCAGCAACGGAGCAAGACTGAGAGTGTGGATATGGGGTCAGTGGGGCAGATCGCCCTGAGAATTCACTTCAGACAAAGGGACAACTAATATATGACCATATTTATTGTTAAGGACAAGGTGTTGTCTGTCAAGTTGGTTCTGACGTCAAACTTTTGCCATCACTATAATCCCAAAATAATGGGCTACAAGAGGTTTTTGATTGCTTGGAAGTGGTCATCCAAAAGATACTTTCCCACTTGATAATCCATTAACCCTAGAACCTTTGGCATGGGAATGCCTTGGGAAGCCCCTCCCATGACCATGCCATCTGGTAAATAATTTAGCTCAAGGTAATCAGCCAGATCTTGGTCAATAAAATTCTCAGAGGCTCAGGTATCTACCAAGATAGCTTTTCTGATTTTCCCTAAAGGGGATGAAAAGGTAGCAGTCAAAGAAAATATATAGAATAACCTTTATTTATAGCAAACACCACCAACACTTTACCATAAAATTCTTCATCAAGCATAATCGTGCCTCCAGGGTACGTTTTTGCATAAAAAATGGAGAGGGATAGTTGGCCACTCTTACTAATGAGGTCACATATCCCACCATATCTTCAGCAGTTGCATAAACGTTTTTATATTGTTAAAGTAACTCTTCTCCACCACCTGTGTTCTGCGGATCATGGTAGAGGTCAAGCGTGGTTTCTCTGGGGTTAATTTGGTATAATTAAATTGATTACAAACTAGAGCCACAAAAGATGATATTTAGCTCATTTTTATTTAAGGAATTAGCATTATGAAACGCGTTTTGGAATGTGAATGATACCATGCCCATTTTGGTGGCAGGTTGTGCATTGTTATCTAAGGCCTTCACCACCAGGCCCTTTGTCAATGATCCCACCTGCATTGTATAAATGTGGTTTATAGAAAAAGTTATTTTAATTAATTTGTTTTTGTTAATTTTAGGGGAAATTTGGGGAATCATAACACCTATATTATGAAGCGTCAAAATCCACCAGGTACGAGCAAGAAGGGTGTGTAATTTCCAGTTGGAGACAGTGAGAATAACGCCAAGACGCACCAACCCTCAGCAAAATTATAAAATGATGATGAGCCCTATTGAGGCCATAAAAAATGGCAGGCACAACCAATTTGCACTCATTGGAGTCCCCACATGAATAATTCTAGTGCATGTAGAATAGAGGTTGGTCAACCAATGTAAGGAGACTGTCTGTAACTCTCCAATTCCCAGAAAGGTGGTGTGAGATGCACAGCCACACCACTAGGGAGCTAGTCATTAGCAAGATAATAAACAGGGCACCACTAAGGATGCCAGAGCAAAAGGAACCCAGGGCAAGGGTGTACAATGCGGTATGTAGTAGTTGAAAGCAAATAGACAACAAAACTTGATAGGGCCCCCAAGGGGAGTTCACAACCAAGCAGAGATCTGTGTGGGAGTACTTGGGTGCCTTGATCTGGAGGGGACCAGGGTGGCCCAGCGGTGCACCAGATCTTTTAGATATCTTTATGAAAATAAAATGGCCAACGTTGTTGAAGACCTCCTCAAGGAGGTCTGCGCACAGGTTCACCCAAGAAACCATATTAAAAAATGTAAACTAAAATAAAATATTTTATTAAGGAAGTTGACCAACAAGAAAAAGTTGGTCTCATAGAAACATATTTAAACAATAGGGAGCAGATTGCCACTTGAGGGGAATTGGTGCTAAGCCTATTTGACCCAATAGGCGCACCCTACCATTGGCCAGGGTACTGTGGATCATGATTGACCAAACTTAAGTTTTTGATTGTAGGAAAAGCTGATCCAATTTTGCAATATCAAAAATTGAATAGGTATCAAAACCCCATTCACTAGCAACCAAATTAAACCGTTGTTACTAAGGATATAGCTGTTCATTTTAACGCCCTTACTATAATGCAGGGTTGAGCATCACGCATATACATAGGACTAACTTGAGCAAATCTCACCTGAACTCAAAGTTGGTCCAAGGTATTTTTGTGGGTCAGGAAGGCCTGCTAACTTACCTTTTTGGCCTCCTAACGACCAGCTTTATCCTTACAGTTGGTACCCTCAATCATGTCATCAAGACATGACATTATAGCTATAAAAACTTGTAGAAAGATATGCTTAACCTATATTAAGAAAGGGGAGGCAATTACATGAATAGATGAGAAACAACTGACATGGAATTCAGTGTAAAAGAGGAGCATAAAGAATGACAAGCTTGGGGGAATATAAACATGTTAATGAAAGGCCTCAGTGTAAGTACTATAGCTATATGTCAAGAGAGTTTCTGTAACTCTCTCGTTCCCAGCAAGGTGATGTGAGACGCAAACCCACATTGCTAGGGAACTAGCCATTAAAAGAATGATTAGGAAGGCACCTCGAGCGGTGCCAGTGCAAAGGGTACCCCAAGCAAGTGTGTAAAGAGCAACATAAAATACCAGGTAAGTAAGGAACGTCACCGCTTGAGTGGACCGCAGAGGGGCGTCCATAATCAAGTGTGGCTTGACGTCAGGGGCTTTGGGTGCCTCGATCTGGAGGGGACCTGGGCGGCCCACAGGTGCCCCTGGGATTTTGGTAAATTGCGAGATAAGGTAGTGGCCCACATGGTTGGAGACCTCCCCAAAGAGGTCCACCACCAAGTTTGCCTAAGGAACCATTAAAAAACGTAAAATAACGGGGGTTTTTATTAAGAAAGTCGATCAACAAGGAATGTTGGTTGCAAAAACATTTAAAATGGGCTGGGGAAATTTAGGTTCTTCAGAAGTGCGCCCAAGCCTTGATGCTCCAATAAACAGATGCTTCCGTCCATTTTAATAAAATACACCGAAAGTTCCTTCACTCGAGTAATCAATTGAAGCCTTATTTTACCTGAAATCAAAATTTCATAGCTGGAGCGGGACTCAAACCCTTGCTCTCCAACCAAGCGAATCGATCCCTCTCAATTTAAAATGTAAATTGTTTGTTTCAAGTCCTGGGCTGAGATAAGAGGCTGGGCGTTTTGCACCCCATCAGTATCAACCTGGGCATGCTTGGCCTGCACCCAGCGTTGATCTAAGATGTGCTTTAGGTCAGGGAGAGCCTGAAGATTCATCTTCTGGGCCTCCTGTCGCCCGGCCTTATCTCTAGCATCAGTGCCTACTATTATGTCATCCAACCATAACAATACCCTCTCCTCCTTCTTGGGCTCCACCCCCCTCCAGGGGCGTTTTCTAAGGAGAAGTTCTTATGTGCTGGCAGCAACTTCATAGCAGCAACAGCTGGCTCCAGCTGAGATCCTGCAGCCTCAGGGAAACAATTATGAAATGATTTGATCAGGTCTTAATGTACACAATCCCGTGCTGGCACCCAGATGTTCTCTGCTGTGTCAAACCCTTTCCAAGGTACCAAGTACTCAAGGCGTCGCTTATCCTGGTGGGAGGCTACTATTTCCTCCACTTCCCATTCTGGTGCCCCATCCACAAGATAAGCCTCAGGGGTCACAGGAGGAGGGCCCTCAAACAAGTTCAACTTGCTTTCATGAAAAATGGAGAAGATCCAAAACGCGGAGGGAAGATCCAACTGGTATGAGGCATGTCCCACCTTTCTAACTACCCGGTAAGGACCAATCCTCTTTGGACCCAGTTTTTTGCATGGCTGCTTGATAGGGATGTTGCGAGCATCAAGCATCACGAGATCCCCTTCCTTGTATTCTGGACCCACTCGGCGCTTTCCATTAGCATTCTCCTTATAAACCAGTATAGCCGCCTCCAAACTTGTGGACACCCCTTTATGAACCTTCTTGAGAGTCTTAGCAAAGTCCAGCACCGCTTACACTTTGGAACCACAGCTGGGCTCCATGTTAAATGCAGGGTTAAAGCTGTGGTTAGAAAAAAGGTGAACAATCAAACGATAAATGCAAAGTGTTGTTGTAACTAAAATGGGCCATGGGAAGGTGAGGAACCCAATTTGAATGGTCTGCTGTGGTGTAACCACGCAGAAATTGTTCCAAGCACTGATAAACTCGCTCATTCTGCCCATCTGATTGGGGGTGATAAGCAGTTGAACGGCAGGGGCAGATCTGAAGAGTCTTACACAACTCTTCCCAAGAGATGGAGGTGAACTGGGGTCCCCGGTCACTAATGATTTCTTGAGGAACCCCATGAATCGCAAATACATGGCGACGAAGAGCCTGGCCATTTCAGCGGCAGTTATAGTTGTTCTGCAAGGAATAAAGTGGGCGAACTTTGTAAAGCGGTCCACCACCACCATGATTGCATCATACCCATCTGAAACGGGTAACTCCACAATGAAATTCACTGATAAGGAAGTCCAGGGCCCTTCAGCCTTTTGGACTGGTACCAGCAACCCTGCTAAAGGTTGCCGATTGGGTTTCATCTGATTGCAGATCAGGCACTCTTTGCAGTACCGCCCTACTTGAACAGGCAAGCCCTTCAAATTGTAAGTGCGTCATATCAACTCCAAGGTTTTTGCTTTCCCAGGACGACCAACGGTGATTCCGTCATGATGGTCCTGGATATTCTCCAGGCGCAGTGGTCCAGCAGGAACCCATAAGTGTCCCTGAAACCACACTATCTTACCCTTCAAATGATAACCCCTGGATAAGTCCTCCTGATTCAGAGCACTCTTAGCGAGAACAACAGCATATTCGGCTGATAATGGCTGAGAAAGAATTACCTTCCTAAACATGTTATATTATGCTGCATTTTCCAAAGGCATGAGCGCTGGTTTATGTACCGTGGACTTAGGAAGTTGAGGCAGAATCATACTTGGGGGAATCATCAACCAAGTGTTGTTAATCTCTACCTCCTTTGGATTGGGAGTCAAAGCAGGGTTGCGGCTCAAAGCATCCGCCAAACCATTCTCCTTGCCCTTGGTGAACTCATAGGAAAATGTAAATAGGGCAAGGGTCTCATGCGAACGAGTCTGACGTGATGTTAAAACATGTGGAGCACAGTAGTACAACAGGGCTTGGTGGTCAGTGTGTACCCGGAATGGTTGGGAAGAGCCATGTAAGTGGTGACGCCAATAAATCAGCGCCTCCACCACTGCTGATAACTCCTTGTCATAAATGGCGTAGTTTAACTCATGCAGAAACATTTTCTTAGAAATATCCCACAGGATGCTCTAACCCACCTTCACCCACCTGTAACAGGGCAGCCGCAATGGCGAAGTTGGAAGCATCTGAGGACACAATGAACTCCTTTTCAGGATCAACATGGCGAAGGATGGATGTGGATAACAAGGTGCACTTCACCTCTTGGAAATCATCCTCCAAAATGGGGGACCACTGAAGCACCTTGGCCCCGCTAGCCTTATATAAGGGGGCTGCCACCTCAGAGAGACTGGGTGTGAACTGCTTGAGGAATGTACACGTCCCCAAAAAGCTCCTCAATTCCTTGACAGAGGTGGAGGCAGGCCACTCAAGAATAGCCTTTTCCTTGTCTGGAGTTATCATATGGCCCTGGTCAAAAACGACGTTGCCTAGAAAAGTAACCTGGGACTTGAAGAATTCGCATTTGCTAAACTTGAGGGTAAGGCAAGTGGCCCTCAATCTCTCCACTACTTGTCGAAGGTGAACTGTATGTGACTCATGATTGGGGGAAAACACCAGAATGTCATCCATGTAGGCAACCGCACATACCCCCAACAAGTCTCCCAACGCAGCATCAATGCAGCGTTGAAAGATGGCAGGGGCATTATTAGCCCAAAGGGCATAACCCAGAACTGGAAAATTTCTTTTCTGATATAGAATGCGGCTAACCATTCCTGGCCCTTCTTTATCCGGATTTGATTGAATGCATTGAGGCAATCCAACTTGGAGAAGACCTTTGCCTTCTCCACATAGCGCACAATCTGGGAAACTAAAGGGATGGGATGGAGGTCAGGTACAGTCACATTGTTTAAATTTACATAAATGACACATGGACATAAAGTTCCATCAGCCTTCTCCACAAAGAGCAGTGGGGAGCAAATAGGGGAGGTACGCTGAAAGATGGCACCTTTGGCCAACTGCTCCTTCACCCATACATCTAAAACCTCTTCCTCCCGGACAGTCAATGGGTATATGGGAGAAGAAATAGCACCAGATCCATAGTAAGCTTAAATTCACAATCAAACTCGGAATGTTCTGGTAGCGTACTAACTGAAGCTGCATCAAAAGAAGATGCTAACTCCTCCAAACAGAAAGGTAAGGAAAGTCCCACAGTGGGCTTCAACAAAGGGGCAAGATATGGACTGGGAACCTTGGGCCAAATGGGGTAATTTGCCTGGGGCATTATCCTCAGACAGAGGAACAATCAACTGGTGACCATTTGTTAATGACAAGGATAAAGTGTTTTATTTTAAATTTGTTCTGACGTAAAACTTCCGCCACCACTCAACACCCAAAATGATGGGAAACAAGAGGTTTATGATAGCTTGAAACTGATCAGACAATAGATAAGAACCCTTCTGGAAATCGACTGACTCCATGATGTTTAGTTAGGGATACCTTGAGAAGCCCCACCTCTAACCATACCACCTGATGAGTAACTCAACTCAAGGTAGTCAGCAAGATTTTGGTTAATAAAATTATTTGAGGCACCAGTAGCCACCAAAATAGTTGTGCTAAACTTTCCATAAGAGGATGTAAGGGTAGCAGACAACAAGAAGTATCCAGAATGGGATATATTCAACGCAGAAAACACCATCAAATCACCACCAAATTCTTCCTCTGGCTTGAACAAGCCATCAGGGTATGTTTTGGAATCATAGAAGGGGGAAGGATAGTGGGACACTCTTACTACTGAGGCTTCATATCCTACCACACCTTCTGCAGGTGCATATACATCTTTAAATTTGTGACGAAGTTCCTTCTCCACTTCCTGAGAACCCCTAATCATGGTAGGGGTCAAACGAGGGTTCCCAGGAGTAGTCTGGTAGACTGAAATGGAGTCCTCATCCAGACCATATGAGAAAATAAAAGGTTCATTTTGGGATAAATTGCTCACATTATAAAACGCGTTTTTTTATTCAAATGAACCCTCACTTGTTCCAAGGGTTTGTTGCACATTGTTATCCAGGGCCATCACCCCCAAGCCCTGAGACGATGCCTTGACATGAACCTCAGAAACATGTTGGGGAGAAAAATAATAACAGAATTGTTTTTGTTAAGTTCAGGTTCAGACCCTTCAATGTTCCTGATTTCTGCTGAGATGGGGAGGAAATCAGTGGGAAGCATCTCACGTTTCAAGGAAAAATCACTAGTTGAGGAAGCGCTATTTATAGAGATGACCATGGGTGACATCATCATGGCAGAAATATCCAAAACCTTTACTTCATCCATGGGTCTAGACCCCTGTACATTTCCAAATTTAGAGAAGTAGAAGGATTAGAAGGATAAGATTCCTTCATTTCCAGAGGCGCGCGCGACTTTTTGGCTTCCATATTTATATGATTTGATCCAATGACGGCCAAATTACCTGGCCCCTTCTGAGTTGGGGCAGAGAAACTACCCCAAAGGGTTTTGACAAGATGATCGAATTTGGAAGGAGGTGACTGCCAAATTGGGGAGTTTCACATTGAGATGTCCAAGGTTGAACAGAGAAATGACATTTTAAATTTCGTTGGTTAAATGCAAAGCCTGGGCTTTTACGCAGAATTCACTCAAGTATACTTTCATTGGATGACCCACTTGATGCAGAGAAAAGAACTCAAAGAAGGAATGGAAGGAGGCTTCATCAGGTCGATTCTGCTCCAAGACCTGTTCCAAACCCCCTATTGCTTGCCACAAGAGCGGCTGTGTGCGGAGTACCACAAAAACCCAGTCACCCACCTTGGGAGACAACTGGGACAATAGATCCACTCCTCGCAAAAGTGGATGGGAACCAGACGAATTGTTTTTTCCTAATGAGGGTTTTGGTTCCAGGGAAGCTAAGGCCTGATGAATTTCTGAGTAAATCTTGGGAGAAAGGCGGGGAATCACGATTTTAGGATCACAAAAAGTCTGAGACCATCAGGTATAAGCAGGAAGGGTGGGCACTTCATAATTGGTAGTTGCAAGAATAACGCCGAGATGCACAAGTACAAAACCAAATGAGAAAACTGTGGTGAGCACCATCGTGGCAGTGAAAAATGGCCAGCGCACCCAATTTACTAATAAAGAAAGTCCCACACAGATAATACTTATGCACATATAATAAAAAGGTTGATCAACTAATGCCAAGAGAGTGTCTGTAACTCTCTCATTTCCAGCAAGGTGATGTGTGATGCAAACCCACATTGCTAGGGAAATAGCCATTAAAAGAATGGGTAGGAAGGCACCTCAAGCGGTGCCAGTGCAAAGGGTACCCCAAGCAAGTGTGTAAAGAGCAACATAAAGTACCAGGTAAGTAAGGAACGTCAACGCTTGAGTGGACCCCAGAGGGGCGTCCATAATCAAGTGTGGCTTGACGTCAGGGGCTTTGGGTGCCTCAATCTGGAGGGGACCTGGGCGGCCCACAGGTGCCCCTGGATTTTGGTAAATTGCGAGATAAGGTAGTGGCCCACATGGTTGGAGACCTCCCCAAAGAGGTCCACCACCAAGTTTGCCCAAGGAACCATTGAAAAAACGTAAAATACCGGGGTTTTTTATTAAGAAAGTCGATCAACAAGGAACGTTGGTCGCAAAAACATATTTAAAATGGGCTGGGGAAATTTAGGTTCTGCGGAAGTGCGCCCAAGCCTTGATGCTCCAATAAACAGATGCTTCCATCCGTTTTGGTAAAATACACCAAAAGTGCCTTAACTCGAGTAATCTATTGAAGCCTTATTTTACATGAAGTCAAAATTTCATAGCTGGAGCGGGACTCAAACCCTTGCTCTCCAACCAAGCGAATCTAACCATCTCTATTAAAACATAAATCATTCGTTTTAAGGCCTGGACCGTGATAAGAGGCTGGGCGTTTTGCACCCCATCAGTATCAACCTGGGCATGCTTGGCCTGCACCCAGCGTTGATCTAAGATGTGCTTTAGGTCAGGGAGAGCCTGAAGCTTTATCTTCTGGGCCTCCTGTCACCCAGCCTTATCTCTAGCATCAGTGCCTACTATTATGTCATCCAACCACGACACTATAGCCTTCAAGTTGGACCAGAAAGTATATGTAGTCTTGACTATAAAGGCTCTAATCCTTAGAAAAGGCCATCAAAAGGCACTAAACTTGGACTACACCTTGGTGAACGATGTGTAATTGTCTTTCCCTCCTCTTATCACTAAAGAGCACCAGTAACTGCATGGAAACCAGACAGTAATGATCAAACTGGAAAAGTTTTTTTAAGCAGCTCAATAGATTTGAGTAGGAGTAAGGGCTGATATTTAAAAAGTAATTGAGGTGGGTCAACCTTGGGATAAATATACCACACCGAGATTTTTGTTTATAGCCAGTACAGGTTCTGAACATGTGTTGAACAAAACCTGCACTAGAGTGGAAGAAGGAATACCCTGCTAGGCTAACCACCCTAGTAAGGTCTGATATTTAGGTATGCAAGACTGTTGGGTGGAAACCCCTAAACAAAATACTCAGCAGAGAGGGTTGACAGCATTAAACCCCCTTTACCAAATCAGGATAAGATGAAAAGTAGCTGAACATTTTTTGCAAAAAGTTATCAGTAGAAGAACTTCTAAATATATTTGAGGTATGCCAACCAGGAGATGGACATTATCAAAATGGAAACTCCAAAACTAACCAAACTTAAAACATGTATAACTGCCCCAAACAAGCAGTGAGACACACAAAAACGAGAAAAAAACTAACCAGGTGGCACAGCGGAGAGCCACTTATCCCACTGTAGTGGAAGGGTAAGGGGGATAAGGGGGATCATCTGCTGTGCCCACATCATACAAAGCGCAGGCCAAGGCAGAGAGCAAGGGCGTGGGGTTATCATCAAAAAGTGGGGTGAGATTGCAGAGGATCAGTTGTTTGTAGAAATCATAATCATCATAAATTTTTCTCAGGTAATTGAACAAGCATTTTTTCACTCAATGTGGATGTCAGGAAGTTGGAAACATAAGTGGTGTAGGCATGGGTAACTTTTTCTTTGAATTGTGAAACAGCAACCACATTTTGAACGGCATCTGCGGCATGTTTATGAAGCTGGAGAATAGTTTTTTGTTCTGTGGAAGGTAGGTATGGGCAAGAATGATAGGAGAGAGACCTTTGGACAATTTCATCACAATTCAGGAAATAATATTGTGGAGTAAACTTTTATCAAGTTGGGCAGCAGCTGCCACAGTGAAATGATGATGGGTGCATAACAAAATTATTATTTGAGTATGGGGTATAAAAGCGCTGTGGGATCTTAATGAGGGATCATGTAGGGATAAATTCTCTTTTGTTGACTTAGGAATTTTCAATCACATTACTTGATTTGTCAATTTTATTCTATGAGGACCATGGGCTCAAAATATACAAGTCTTTGTTTTCCTCAATAGAGATGGCTAAGGCTGGAGATTGGGATGGACTCAGGAGCAAATCTGTGTCCAAGCTAAATCCTGATTGGTGAGAGCATTGGTGGCACTAGACTTAGGATGGGTATGATTGGCTGCTGTAGATGCAGCTGTGGCAGCAGGCTTTCGAAGAGGTGGGGGTAAGATTGTCCCCCATTCTAAGAGGTCTGCGAGGTGGTCAGCAGATGAGGAGCTGGTAGCCAAGACTTCATATGCGGCAGAGGCAGCAAGGTAGGGGCAACTCTGCTTTGAGTGGTCCAACTTGAAGCAGACAAACAGGTGGTCCACCCACCCTTGACGAGGGCCCAGAATGGGTGGTCAGCGGCAGAAGAAACAAAGGAGCAAGAGGGAATTTGGTTAGAAATGTTTGTAAATTTAAGGCTGATCATGGCAAAAGCCCAAGTCCCAGTGAGGCAAGTGGCTCCATTGGGGACCGCAAATTGGAGGATGTGATCAGAGCCATAGGCTGCCAAACCTGCCATCAGCCATGATGGAGCGCTTCCAGGGGAAGGTGAGTGGACAACCCAGAGAACTGAACCACCATTGTGGAGTAAGTGGGGAGCTGAATGCATGTCATGGAATGGGTGTGCCCTCAAAAATAAGAAGCACAGTTGCTGCAGTGGCAGCATCAGCTTCACTTGTGAAACTGAAGTCAAAGTACCCCTTATAGGGGTGGAAATCATTAAAGCCAACAGGTTGCATCACCGCCTGTGCTTATTTTAATAATGGGTTTATATGCATATGGGAACAATTTTACATATTCAATCTGAAGGACAAAATGCATGTGAGAGCAGGGAATGATGAGAGGACAATGGGGCACCGCCAGGCCTTGTGCAAGGTGAATGGCAAGATCTTTAAGAGTAATGAACTGACCTAAAGATTTGTTAGGACTGGATGAACTAGTATGAGCATGTTTTACCCTGAACGGAAAACACTGGTTAGGGTTTCACCGCTGCCCCACACTGGAGCAGCAGGCGGTGGGTGTACGGAAAGTGTCTAAACTCTCCTGTTCTCAGCGTGGTAGTGATTGGTGCACAGTGCCAACGCCAGGGAACTAGCTGCTAGTACAAAAGGTTTTAAAGCCCAGCGGAGGGTGCTGGAGCAATAACAAAACTCAATTAGAGAAGTGTGATTTTAATAACAAAAAACCAACCAAAAGCGACGCGGTGCACAGAGGGATAAAGGGTAAGCGTCCCAGGTTGGAGGGATCCTGGGTGTACCAACGGTGCACTAGGGGATAGCCTAATCATATTTGTGATGGAATGGTTAACGTAGCGTAAGACTTTCTCAAAGAGGTCAGCGCACAGGATCATCCAGAATACCATTTTACTAAAAATGGGAAAAACGGGGAAGTTTATTGTGGAAAAGTCGACCAACAAAGAATGTTAATCACGGAAATCAAATTTAAACTTCATTGGGGTAATTTGGGGTCTGCTGAAGCAGTCCCAAGCACTGATTCACCAATAGGCAAACACTTCCATCTGAATTGGTAGAATATACTGAAATGGACTTCACTTGAGTATTTGATTGAAGTTGTATCCAACTTGAACGTGTAGTTTCACAAATGGAACGGGTTTTGAAACCCCATTCCTCAATAAACTGAATCAAACCATCATTGTTAATAGAATAAATCTTCCGTTTTAACGCCTGGGCTGATAAAAGGGGCTGGACGTTATGCACCACACTAGTACCAAGCTGGGCATATTTGGCTTGTACCCAGCGTTGGTCTAATGTGTGCTTAAGGTCAGGGAGGGCCTGAAGCTTCACCTTCTGGGCCTCCTGCCGCCCAGCCTTATCCTTGGGGTTGGTTCCCACTATCATGTCATTAAACCATGACATTACCCTCTCCTCCTGACGGGGCTCAACCCCCTCCAGGGGCTTGCACAAGGGAAAAGTTCTTGTGGGCTGGGTCAACTTCATAGCGGCAACAGTCAGTTTGGGTTGAGATCCAGCGACCTGAGGGAAACGCTTATAGAAGGCTTCAATAAGATCTTAGGCATGCACACAGTCACGCGCTGGGACCCAACTTTTCTCTGAAGCGTCAAAACCCTTCCAAGATACCAGGTACTCAAGTCTTCTTTTAACACGGTGGGAGGCTACTGTTTCATCCACTTCCCATTCTGGCGCCCCATCCACGAGATAACCTCAGGAGTCTCGGGTGGGGGCCTTCAACATCAATAGGCTCTCATGAAATATGAGAAGATCTGAAACGAAGAGGGAAGATCCAACTAATATGAGGCATGGCCTACCTTTCTAACAACGCGGTAAGGGCCAATCCTCTTTGGTCTCAGCTTCTTGCATGGCTACTTGATAGGGATGTTACGAGCATCAAGCATCACAAGATTCCCTTCCTTATATGTGGGACCCACTTGGCGTTTCTCATCAGCATTCTCCTTATACACTTGCATTGCCGCCTCCAAACTTGTGGAAACCCCATGGTGGACCTTCAAGATAGCCTTGGCAAAGTCCACCACCGCTTCAACTTTAAATCCACGGCTGGGCTCCATGTTAAAAGTGGGGTTAAACCCATGGTTAGTGAAAAAAGTGGAACAACCAATCAAAGAATGCAAAGTGTTGTTATAGCTAAATTGGGCCATAGATAGGTGAGAAACCAAATCTGAATGATCTGCGGCGGTGTAACACCGCAGGAACTGTTCCAAGCACTGGTTCACTCGTTCAGTCTGCCAATCTGATTGGGGAAGATAGACTTTCAAATGGCAGGGGCAAATCTGAAGAGTCTTACACTACTCTTACCAAAAGATGGAGGTAAACTGAGGTCCCCGATCACTGATAATCTCTAGGGGAACCCCATGGAGCGCAAACACATGAGTGAAAAAGATCCTAGCCATCTCAGAAGCGGATATTGTTGTTCTGCAAGGAATAAAGTGGGCGAAATTTGTAAAGTGGTCCACCACCACCATGATGGCATTATAACCATCAGAGACAGGTAATTCCACAATGAAATCCACCAGTAGGGAAGTCCAGGGCCCTTCAGTCTTCTGGACTGGTACCAACAACCCCTTAAAGGTTGATGATTTGGTTTCATTTGGTTGCAGATCAAGCACTCTTTACAATACCGTCCCACCTGAGCAGGCAAGCCCTTCCAATTGTAGGTGTGTCATATTAACTCCAAGGTCTTTGATTTACCAGGATTAACGGTGAGTCCATCATGATGGTCCCAGATGATTTCCAGGCGCAGTGGTCCAGAAGGAAACTATAGGCGCCCATGAAACCACACCATCTCATCCTTCACTTGATAGCCCCTGGATAGATCCTATTGATTCAAAGCGCTCTTTGCAAGAACTATAGTATATTTGGCTGATAGCGGCTGAGAAAGGACTATCTTTATGAACATATGGTATTCTTACGAATTTTTCAGAGGTGCAAGCGCTGGCCATTGGCTGGGGGAGAGGGAAATTGAGACACAATTTTATTTAGTGGTATCATCACCTGTGTGTTATGAACTTCTACCTCCTTTGGATCAGGAGCTAAAGCAGGGTTGCAGCTTAAAGCATCTGCCAAACCATTATCCTTGCCCTTGGTGAACTTGTAAGAAAAGGCAAATTGGGCAAGGGCCTCATGCCAATGGGTCTGCTGTGGGGTTAGGACATGAGGGGGCGGTAGTACAGCAAGGCACTGTGATCTGTATGTACACGGAATGGTTGGGTGGAGCCATGCAAGTGGTGACGCCAATAAGTCAGTTCCTCCACCACTGCTTTTAACTCTTTGTCATAAACAGCGTAATTCAACTCAGGCAGAGACATTTTCCTAGAAAAATATCCCACTGGATGCTCTATCCCATCTTTGCCAACTTGTAACAAGGCAGCCACTATGGCGAAGTTGGAAGCATCAGTAGACACAATGAACTCTTTATTGGGGTCGACATGGCAAAGAACTGATGTGGACAACAGAGTGCACTTCACTTCTTGGAAAGCATCCTCCAAATTGGGGGACCACTGAAGCACCTTTGCACCGCTAGACTTATATAAGGGTGCTGCCACCTCGGAAAGATTGGGCGTGAACTTCTTGAGGAACATACACATCCCAAAAAGCTCCTCAATTCCTTGACTGGGGTAGGGGTGGGACACTCACGAATAGCCTTCTCCTTGTTTGGAGTTATCATATGTCCTTGGTAAAACACGACGTTGCCCATAAAAGTGAATTGAGACTTGAAAAATTCACACTTGCTAATCTTCAGTGTAAGGCTGGCTGCCTTTAACCTCTCCACCACTTGCTGAAGGTGTACTGCATGGGACTCATGATCAGGGGAAAACACCAGGATATCATCCATGTAAGCAACCGCGCATACCCTAAAAAAGTCCCCCAACGCTGCATCAATGCGGCGTTGGAAGATAGCAAGGGCATTCTTAAGCCTGAAGGGCATGACCCAAAACTGGAAAATCCCTTTTCTGGTACAGAAGGCGGTTAACCACTCTTTTTTAATCCAAATCTGATTGAACGCATTGAGGCAATCCAGCTTGGAAAAGACCTTAGCCTTCTCCACATAGTGCGCAATCTGAGAATCCAAAGGGATGTGATGTAGATATGGTACAGTGACGTTGTTGAGGTTCTCATAGTCTACACATGGGCGTAGAGTACCATCAGCCTTCTCAACAAAGAGAATTGGGGAGCATTCAGGGGAGTTACGCTGATAAATCGCACCTTTGGCTAACTGTTCCTTCACCCACACATCCAACGCATCCTCCTCTTGGAAAGTCAATGGGTAAATGGGGGAAGATATCCGCACCAGATCCACAGTGAGCTTGAAGTCACAATAGGACTCAGAGTGCTCAAGTAGTGCATTAGCGGATGCTGCATCAAAGGAAGATTCCAAACCCTCCAAACAAGAAGGTATAGGAACCTCCGTGGTAGGCTTCAGCATAGGGGCAAGGCTAAGGGTGTGAAGGTGGGGCCAGTGAGGAAATTCGCCCTGAATGTTAGCCTCAGACAAAGGAACAACTAATATGCAACCATTATTTAATGTAAGGGATAGGGTATTCTCTTTCAAGTTGGTTTTGGCATCAAACTTCCGCCACCACTCCACTCCCAAAATGATAGGGAACAAGAGGTTTTTGATAGCCTGTGAGTGATTGAACAAGTGGTACTTGCCAACCTGATAGTCCACTGTCCCCATAATCTTCATAGTGGGAATACCTTGTGACGCCCCTCCCATAACCATACCACCTGGCAAGTAACTCAGCTCAAGGTAGTCCGCTAGGCTTTGGTCCATAAAGTTTTCAGAGGCACCAATATCCACCAGAATAGTGGTGCTGAATTTCTCTAAAGGGGATGAAAGGGTAGCAGTCAGTAAAAAATATCCAGAATGGTCTTTATTAATAGCAGGCAGCTCCAGAACATCACCAAAAAACTCATCCTCTGGAATTAACATGTCACCCTAGTATGATTTGAATTGAAGAATGGAGAGGGATATTTGGTCACTCTTACTTCTGAGGCCACATATCCCACCATATCCTCAGCAGGGGCATAAACATTGTTGTATTGTAAGCGCAGCTTTTTTCAATTTCCTGAGTGCTGCAAATCATGGTAGAGGTCAAACGGGGATTATCTAGGTTGATTTGATACACAGGAATAGGATTCATATCTGAGCCATGAGAGAGCAAATATGGTTCAGAGGTATACATAGTGTTTCTGTTATAAAACTTATTTTTAGATGTGAAAGACCCTATTCCCATAACAGCAATGGAATGCCTGACATTATCCAAGGCCAACACCCCCAGGGCCATCTGCGCCAAATTTCGCCAGCATCATCTGAACGCGCTGTCAAAGTAAAACCTGTTATTTAGATTAATTTCAAAATTTCTTGTGGAAAGTTGGGAATCACAACTTTCAGCCTTGAAGCATCTGTATCCTCCAGGTACGAGCATGAAGGGTGGGTACTTTCCAGTTGGAGGCAACCATAATAACGCTGAGATGCTCCAACATTTGGGGAAAAGAGGAAACAGCGGTGCAGCTGACCACAGCTAAAGCCCACAGCTGGCCCCACTGTTTACACTTTGGTAAAGTCCCACATGGAAAAAGTTTGTGCACATAAATTAAGCGGTTTGTCAACTAATGTAAGGAGAGTGTATATAACTCTCCTGTTCCCAGCGTGGTAGTGCTTGGTGAACAGGGTCAACGCCAGGGAACTAGCCGTTAGTACAAAAGGTATTAGAGCCCAGCGGAGGGTGCTGGAGCAATAATGACTCAAGTAGATAAGTGCAATATTAATAACAAAAAACCAAACAAAAGCAACGCGGTGCACAGAGGGATAAGGGGTAAGCGTTCCAGGTTGGAGGAAACCTGGGTGTACTAACGGTGTACTAGGGGATAATCTAATCATATTTGTGATGGAATGGTTAATGTAGTGCAAGACCTTCTCAAAGAGGTCCACGCACAGGATCATCCAGAATACCATTTTACTAAAAATGGGAAAAACGGGGAAGTTTATTGTGGAAAGTTGATTAACAAAGAATGTTGGTCAAGGAGATCAAATTTAAACTTTGTTGGGGTAATTAAGGGTCTGAAAAGTGGTCCCAAGCACCAATTTACCAATAGGCAAACACTTCCATCCAAATTGGTAGAATACACTGAAATGGACTTCACTCAAGTAATTGATTGAAGTTGTATCCGACCTGAACGCATAGTTTCATAAGTGGAACGGGTTTTGAAACCCCATTCCTCAGTAAACCATATTGAACCATCTTTTAATAGAATAAATCGTCCGTTCTAATGCCTGGGCTGATGAAAGAGGCTGGGCGTTATGCACCACACTAGTGCCAACCTGGGCATATTTGGCTTGTACCCAGCGTTGTTCTAATGTGTGCTTGAGTTCAGGGAGTGCCTGAAGCTTCACCTTCTGGGCCTCCTGCCGCCCAGCCTTATCCTTAGGGTTGGTGGCCACTAGCATGTCATTCAACCATGACAGTGGGGCTGTGGACATCAGTGGGTTGGGGGAACAGCTATTTGTATTGTTAATTGGTTTTATAATTTTACAAAAATCATTCAAAAGTGGGACCAAGCGGAAAGCGAGTACCTAAAAGAGCTTCTAGATATAAAACTATTTAAACCATATTTGATATTGTCAAGCCAGACCCAAAGAGGTGGAAAACCTGTTAAAAACCTAAAAATATGTCAACTAGACACTTTTGTGGGTGGCAACTTACTGGTTATCCCCAAGAGATCCTACTATTCCCCAAGAGTTCACCAGTTATTCCCCAATAAATTCTTTTAGCTGTTCTCCCAATACTTAACCTATTTACCCTTCCACAATGCTACAAGCTGTTATTCAGATAACAACAAGTATATTTCACAAAAATCTTGAACTAGTTTTTAATTTATCTTATTGCCTATTCCACATATAGATATGATGATACAGGACATTCCTGACCATCACTTTATCTTTATTAGAGATGATACTAACGAAAACAAAAATATTAATAATCTTAAAATAGAAAAAAACCAGAATTGGCCACAAGTATATCAAATGAAGGCTACTATATAACTTCAGGGGATCATCAGTATTCAAACTTCGCTCATCAAAATTAATAAATTAAATCACAGTTTGAACTTAATGCTGAACCAGAACAGCAGTTAGAGTTGATAGGCACTCCTTATTATAGTGGTTTTAAAACAAAGGAATTGCCTAGCAAAGTGATATTTAAAGAAGTCAAAACTAACCAATTTTCCTCCTCAACATTTTCTCCAAATGCAACCTGATGTTCAAGCCTGTAAAATAGGCCCTAAATTTAGCCTTTTTGCACCAAACTCCTACAACTTAAATTATTTAGGTGTGCTTACCAAATTATGACATATATGAATTCCTTAAGCAAAATAAGTAAATTACTACATATTTCTTAAATCATTTTATTACAGCATAAGTAATCATCAGACTTAAACATGTTTGGAGTACTATTTATGACTATTACAAATAAGAATTGAGTAAATTCATCTCTTAATTCTGTGTATTTCAGCAGTTTTTTTCTCATTAAAAACTACCTTTGAATAACCATTCAATTATTTATTTTATTTGGACAAATTACACTATGAAGAACCTATTCACTCTGAACCAAGAGACTAATTTAGTCACTTGATGGAATCCCTTCTATCTCTCTTGGGGTCAGGGAGCTCTGTTAGGGTTGAGTATCCTCCTAACTCTTCTACATGGATTAATTCAACCCCAACGTAGTAGTATGCGGATATTCAGAGCCTTCTCTGGGTGCTTTCAGGGTTGTGGATTATTACGCGGTTGGTTTTAAGCAACACTTTTGGTCACTACTGGAAAGAACCAGTCCGTTACATTACACAGAATTCCAACACCTTTTGGTCCATGGTGAGATTTTCAAGGGAGGTACCTGTTCAACCTCTTTTTAAACTCCTGGTATTAGCATCCCCCCACCCTGCTGATGATCATCTTTTCATTAGTATTTCTGTTGCGTGAATTTTATTGGATAATGAAAGGGTGAATGCCAGTGCCTGTGAACCATGAAGCAGTTTCAATTCAAGTTAGTTCTGTTCAACCCCTCATGGAAACCATGGCCCTGGAAAAATCCATGAGATTTTTGACAAGGTTTATTTTCAAGGTCGCTTAACCAAAGTTGTGGGAGTGACTCCTACATTTGCTGATCAAATTTCTCAAGTTTTAAGTGAGTTACCTGAGAAACCTGCCTCTTGGATCAGAATCCTTCCAGATAAGCAAGAGTCTCTGCCTTAGATTCCTGATGAGTGTCTACAGCTGATTGATCAAGTTGCTCGCCCTGATGAGGGCCAAGATGCTGCTTGGTCAGTCTTGTTGATGACATCTCAGGGGAAAAGTTCAGTGGAGGAATATGCTCGTTCATTTCATCCACTGGCCCATGCAGCTAAGGTTACTCCCTCACAGCTTCCACAAATGTTCAGACAAAACTTACACCCAGATCTTCTATTTGCTTTAGTGGCAACGCGCCTAGCTGAAAGTTTGGAGGAGGAGATAGGAGGTGCTATGAACGTAGAGCACCAACTTAAAATTGCAAGAACTAAACGAGATCTTATGTATGCCCATGGGTACAAGAGTGAATATGGTAAGGACTTCCACCGTGTAGAATCTGAGTCCTTACTTCACACCAAGCATCCTCAGGCAAATCAACCTGGGCGCTCTAAAGGGGGCCATGGAAGGGTTGCAGTAGTAAAACTCTTTGGATCTGCCCAGAGTACTCCAGAGCAACTTTCATCACCAGCTCCAATTTGAAAATTTCCTACCAATAAAGGAACCTCTGCTCATATTCCTATTTACTCCTACTACTTAAAATAGTCAATAGTCAGAGCTCTGAAGAGGTTACAGCCTTAGTGGACACCAGGGCCAATGAGAATTACATCCAACTTGAGCTTGCGCAAAAATGAGATCTCCATCTGAAGGAGGCAGGTGAAGTTTCTTTAGCAGATTTTACTAAAACTTTTCTGTTTTGGAGGTTAGGAGGACATATCCAAATTGGTTAAGGAGAACTATTGTTTGAATAAAGCTTTTGCACTCTGAACCACCTCCCCTACCCTGTGGTGTTGAGAATGAGATGGTGGCATCGCTTCACCCCTCAGTTCAACATGCTGACTAAGAAAGTTACTATAAACCCTGATTATTCATTACCCATTCAGTGGAAGTTCACAGCTTATGAGCCCACATCAGCCAAGCTTGGAATTTTGTCTGGAGAAGCTACTAACAGTAACTTGCCTAAGGAATATGCTGAGTTTTACAGTGTGTTTGGTGCTTGAGAACTCCCCAAGTTTGATGTGTGTGGCCCATTCTCCCTCAAAATCCAGTTCAAGGAGGACTCAGATTTGCCCCGAGAATGTCCCATTTATACTTTGAACCAAAGATCAAGGGAAGCCTTAGAATTACATTGATTATATGCTGAAATCAGGATCAATAGTACCATCTAAATCTTATGTGGTCTCCCCAATCCTGCTGGTACTTAAGGCAAATGAAGAGCTCCGTCCCTGTGTGGATTTCTGCAAGTTGAATAAGGTGACAGAACCAGAATCTTACCCCCTGCCACTCTTTGAGAACATCTTACCCATAATCTCTGAAAGCACTTGGTTTACCAAGTTGGACTTGGTAGAGGCGTTTCATCAAGTACTAGTGCACCCTGATCATCAGGAATTCACAGCATTTAAGTGTCATCTTGGAATTTATGAGTATCAGAAAATGCCCTTTCACCTACAAAATGCACCTGCTGTTTCAACGGCTGATTGATCACGTGCTCCACAATTCCTTGGGAAGAAGTTGAATTGCCTATATGGACGATGTACTTGTGTTCTCTAAGTCTAAGTAACAACATGTAAAGGATGTCAAGTCTGTTCTGAAAGTCATACAAGATGCAGGACTCAAATTAAAACCCTCAAAATGTGAGTTCATAAGACTTCAGTAACGAATTTTGGGAAACGTGGTGTTTAAGGGAGGATTGGCGGTATGCCCTAACAAGCTTAAGGCTATTAAGGAATGAAAGGCCCCAACTGATTAAAATGGTGTACGCAGTTTATTAGGAACTGTCAACTTCTTAAGATGGATCTCCAAAGACCTGTCTTCAGTGGCTATACCACTAACTAGGTTAACAGGAAAGGTGCCATTCCAATGGGGCGTGGAAGAGGAAGAAGCCTTCCAAAAATAAAGAGAAATCTTATTGAAGCCCCTGTCTTGGCTCATGCTGATCCAGAGAAACCATTTAAACTGGAAACTGATGCATCCAACTGTACAATTGGTGCTGTCCTTCTTCATGAATGAAAAATGGCCTGGAACATCCCATCTGCTATTACAGCCGTAAGGTGCATCCTACAGAGACCAATTTCCCCATTTGTGATAAGGAGTTGTTGGCAATAGTGGCGTCCCTCCAGGAGTGGCAACACCACTTGGTGTATGCCCGCTGGCCCATCATTATCTGGACTGATCATAAGGCTCTGAAGCTCTATAAGAAGCCACAGCGGATGAACCAGAGACAATCTCACTGGCATGTAGAGTTGTCCAATTTTGTGTTTAAGATTGAATACCGCCCAGGCAAGGAGAACTTGCTCTCCAATATCTTAAGTTGGGACCCCAGGTTATCTTATACCACTCATGAGCTGGACAAATTTAACACTGGCAATATGTTGCCTCCTGACGTTTTTGCATTAATTGAAGATGGTGCTAAAGGAATTAATGAAAGAATTTGAGCTGCCCAAAGAAGAACTAAATGCGGGAAGAGGCTATTACAGGAGCTGGCTAATGGAACCTCAACCAAGTCAGAAATTTTAGCAAAGAGGATAATGGAATCCATCAACAGAGAAAGATGTGGGTTCCAACTGAGAACTTACAAAAGGAGGCGTTAGAGGCCTGCAATAACAATCCACTGGCTGGACATCCAGGGAATACAAAAACCCTAGAACTTATCACCAGACACTACTCATGGCCTGGGATAGTAAAAAGGTTTAAAGATCATGTAAGCCAATGTCTGACTTGTGCTCATGTCAAACCCTAATTCAATCTCCCCATGGGGAAGTTGGTGCCCCTACAGAGGCCACACAAGCCTTGGTCATCCATCAGTGTGGATTTTATATCCGCTCTACCCAAGCCCCAGGGAAGCAACTCCATAATGGTTGCAGTTGACTATCTAACTAAGTATGCTGAGTTCATTCTATGTAATATCCAGATTGCATCAAATGGAGCAGCAGCCTTGTTTTTGTAGGAAGTTTTCTTGCGCAAGGAGTGCCAGAGGAGATAATATCTGATAATGGACCCCAGTTTGTATCCAAGTTTTTGGAACCATCTACTGGACAATTTACAGATCAAGCACTGTCAATCCTCTGCCTACCATCCTCAGTCAGATGCTCATACAAAGAGAGTAAAACAGGTGCTTGAACAATACCTTCGTTGTTATGTATCTGGACGCCAGACAGACTGAAGAAATTGGTTGGGATTAGCTCAGTACTCATACAATAACCTGGTTCATGAATCAACTGGAATGTCTCCCTTTTTGCCAATTATGGGTATCATCTAGATCCCTGGAACCCCTTAGTAGGTGGACAGAACCCCACAGCAGATGAGATTTCCAGAAATGCTATGGAGATTTCAAAAACTTCTAAAGCAACGTTTGGATCAGGCAGCAAAATCCCAAAAACAGAAAGCAGACAAGAAAAGACGGGACAATCTTGAAATGAAGGTGGGAAGTTATGTGTTAATTCACTCTCAGAACTACAATACCAAAGCTCCACACAACAATTTTGGTCCTGTATGGATTGTACCATATAAAGTGATCAAACAGTAGACCTAGTAGCGTTTGAGTTGTTATTACCAGAAGGATCAAGAGCTCATCCCACTATTCATATTTCCTAACTCAAAACATTTACAGGGCCATTGCCAGAGAAGGCTTTTATTCTCCAACCTGCACTATGTAAATCACCTGAATATGAAGTTGAGGAGATACTAGACAGTAAGTTGGTACGTGGGCAACGCAAATTTCTGGTAAAATGGAGAGAAAACTATATTGAGGAATCTACCTGGATAACAGATGAAGACTGCCGCCATTGCCCTGAGAAAATAAGAGAGTTTTTTATATCAAAGGGGTGATGTGATGGTACAGGACATTCCTGACCATTACATTATCTTTATTAGAGACAATACTAACAAAAACAAAAATATTAATAATATTGAAATAAAAAAACCAGAATTGGCCACAAGTATATCAAAATGAAGGTATTATATGACTTCAAGGGATCATCAGTATTCAAACTTAGCTCATCAAAATTAATAAATTAAATCACAATCTGAACTTAATGCTGAACCAGAACAGCAGTTAGAATTGAGAGGCACACCTTATTATAGTGGTTCTAAAATAGAGGAATTGCCTAGCAAAGAGATATTAAAAGAAGTCAAAACTAACCAATTTTCCTCCTCAACAAATTCTCCAAATGCAACCTGATGTTCAAGCCTGTAAAATAGGCCCTAAATTTAGCCTTTTTGCACCAAACTCCTACAACTTAAATTATTTAGGTATGCTTACCAAATTATGAAATATATGAATTACTTAAGCAAATTAAGTAAATTACTACATATTTCTTAAATCATTTTATTACAGCATAAGTAATCATCAGACTTAAACATGTTTAGAGTACTATTTATGACTATTACAAATAAGAATTGAGTAAATTCATCTTTAAATTCTGTGTATTTTAGCAGTTTTTTTTCATTAAAAACTACCTTTGAATAACCATTCAATTATTTATTTTATTTGGACAAATTACACTATGAAGAACCTATTCTCTCTGAACCAAGAGACTTAATTTAGTCACTTGATGGAATCCCTTCTATCTCTCTTGGAGTCAGGGAGCTCTGTTAAGGTTGAGTATCCTCCTAACTTTTCTACATGGACTAATTCAACCCCAACGTAGTAGTATGCGGATATTCAGAGCCTTCTCTGGGGTGCTTTCAGGGTTGTGGATTATTACTTGGTTGGTTTTAAGAAACACTTTTGTCCACTACTGGAAAGAACCAGTTCATTACAATAGGGTTAAAACCAAAGGCTTTGTGGATGGTAGGGCATGGTATAATCTTCTTTAACATAAAATAATGTAATAGATTATTAATTAGATCTTGTGTAACCTCTTTCAAGATATCAGATCCTAAATTACTCAGATAGGAACTATAAAGGATCCATAATTGCTAATGCAGGTGGTTATGGTGGCAGTGTCTATAATTTTTATCAAAGTTGTCCAAGATGGGTGATAGTTCAAGAAATACCAAAGGATGGAAAGCAAAATTTGCCCCTATACAATTCAAAACCTTTCTAAAAACAAACTTTGAAACTTTGTCATCACAAAAATGCTGAAAAAATGTTAACATAAATCTTAAAAGAGACCTCTATCTAGAAGTCTACAGCAAACAACATCATGTGACAGCCATCCTGAGGAAGCACAAGCCATCATCACTGATGCAAGTATATTGCAAATCTAGGTACCTGTCAAAAAATTGACCATGGGCTTCGCTAGTGTGCCATGCCAACCAGTATGAAGACTGTTGGCCCTTTTCTGTTTCGCCTTCATTGGCATACCAACCTCTATAAGTCCTGCATCCAACCCACCAACTAACCACCAACGGCTTTGCCTTTAGCCTCAAGTGTCCTTGGCATGTGCCCTAGCAAGTCTTGCCCCCTTCCTGGGAGGCTTAGGTACTTCCGTGCTGTCCCAGTCTCATGAACCTTCACCAACCCATCTGGGCATGCCCCAGTGAGTCCATCCCCCTTCCAGGTGGCTAAGACAACTCCCGTGCTGCACCCCACTAGGGTTGGCAGCCAGTCAGCGCATCTTCTGGTAGCCAGCTTGCCAGGTTCCCACTGGTTCCTCATAAGGAGGAGGCATAGGAGCTGGCAGCGCCAGCCACTCCAGTGTGATCACCTGCACCTATTGGGGATCCCCTATATTATCTACTTTTAATCCACAGGGTATTAGCCACTATAAAATAAAAGGAAGATTGGTGCAAGAGAAATGTTTATTAGGAGGGAATGAACGACTACTTATACTACATTCAGGGCTACTGCGCCTAAGTGCTCTTTGGCCAATCAACTACCAGAAAACTCATCAGCCTCTTGATTCCAAACCTCTATCAGATCATAAGCTTTATTCATTCATACTCATAGCGATTCCCTCCAGATCTGCTCATCTGATCACTTAATATTAAATTAGGTCAATCCATACTCAGCATAAGTTGCTGGTCGATTGTATATAAATCTATATATAGATAGGACTTTGAGCATCCTCAGCATGAGTCACCGGTGCTCCAAATTAGTCAGTGGAACCATTTCAGATGATTTGTAATGGATTCATCAGCTTTCCGCTGAAAGCTCCCATAACAATCTTCAGATGGCATTTTGTAGCGAATGCAGCTTCCATCATACTTAAACACAATTAAATATATAACATCAAATAGTATCAAACTAGGCAATAAGCTGGCAATTATGCCTGACTAACTGAAACCCCTAATACGGATACTATTGGAAGGATTCATTTGGTTAAAATCCTGACAGTACCATTGATTGTATGAAAATTTTCCTCATCAAGTTTACCCCCTGTTGAGAATTTTTTATTCTCAATTCTAGATGACTTCATTAGTGTGCCAGGCCAAACAGTATGAAGACTGCTGGCCCTTGCTTTTTCACAATCATTGGTGACCTTTCCCTAAAAATTTGCAGGGCAACCCACCAACCCAGCAGACCAACAACTTCTCCTTCTGAGGCATGACCACTCATTATAGCTCAGAGGTCTCTCTCCTGGGACATGTCCAACAATTGTGGTTCAGTGGCCTCTATATTGACTCCCTCAGGGCTCCTCCCCTTTAATACTTCCAGTCCTTCATTGTTGCTGCTAGTTGCCTAAGTTCTTGTGGGGGATTCATCTAGTTTAAGGTTGGGAGTTGTCGCACTGACCACTTCAGGTGTTTCAACCCAGCACCTAACAAAAGAGATCTTGAGTACCATCTCTACAAACTAAGATAACTGTTGTTAACTAAAAACTTAATAAAAATGAGCAAATAAATATCATTTCGAAGCTTTGAAGATAAGAAGATATTTTTATTAAGAGGAGATAAAACTATTTATAAGATTTTTTTGCCTGTCTACATCATTGGCATTTATTGCCAGCATCATCAGTAATCACTGGTGATTCTTCCTGCTTAGTATTCATCAGCACTCTCACTAGCAATACTTTTCATCCTCCAATGTCCATGATTACATTGATCCTTAATTTATCATAATCTGAATTAATTATTTATATTGACATCCTTGGCATAAGTTGCTGGCGTAAAATTAAACAAAATACGGTTAGGGATTTCATCCAATACTCTCACAAAGTCAAGTTGTGATTTGACTTTATTTAATTAATATTAAATGGTTCAGCATCCTTGGTATAAGTCAATGGTACTCCAAGATTTGACTTTCTGATGGAAATCCCACAATCATTTTCACATGTAGTTGGAGCTGGGATAAAAGCCTGCTGGACTTAAAGAAATTATTAATTAGTTTGACATCCTCGGCATAAGTCGCTGGAGTTGAAATTGACTGAAAACTCTATTGCTATCATTTTCCAATATTTTTAACATTGAATTTAAGCAATTCGTCATCTTAATTGGTAATATAAATTATCTCAACATCCTTGGCCTCCGTTGCCAGTGTTGAGACCCACCAATTTCCTATTGGGGATGATGCCCAATACTTTCTTGATCCTGCAGATCAAGACAGCTCAACCCAATTGAATGGGGAGCACAAATTGGGGTATTATCAATAAATAAAGAATCGAAATTAGCAAGCTAATCAGCAATCATCCTCAATTAATTATCATACTAATTTTTTTAATATTTGAGGAATATCACCTGGTTAAAAATCCAACACCCCCAATTGATATAACTTACAAAATAATGATATTGTAAACATGGATTAAGATGCTACCAGTCCTGTGATTGACATTTTGGGTGGAAACATGTTCCTTAACAATTACTTCCCTTATCTTTCTCCTTTTATAACATAATTTAAATTACTAGAACAGCAGTATCTTGTGGGTTATGATTGCTATTTATGGTTAATTAATATCATCAGTGGAGGTCTATTTTTTAATTAGCGTGTTGCTTCTCTTAAACCTAGGGATGCATAAAGCATTGACCAACAATTTTTAGCTTTTCTCACCTGAAAGTAACTTTTTAGGTTCATGAAAACCAGAGTCTGGAACAAGAGTTAGTACCATTATAGTTAGACCCACAAAAAGAGGGTGATAAATGCTCTCAGAAATGGCTAAAGATTAGATATGACAACAAATAGACTAAAAGGATCATCTTCTCAGATAATTTTTAAGGTAAAAGACTAAAACTTCAGAATATGACATTATTGTTAACTGAAGTTCATGGTGTTGGGATTCAGGATGAAAAACGAATTAAAATACCAACTTTCAAATCAAGCCTTGGTGAATTAACTCTCAGGCCCGCTTGAACGGAGCATTATATCAATGGCACCAAACCAAATTTAATCAGGAATCCGCACACATTTGAGGATTGATGGAGGTGACTTCAGGAATCTTGTCCCCGCTTCCTGAATTACATGAGGCGTGGCGTCTACAACTCCAGTCACATGGGTGAAAAAGTACAATGAGGTTGTCGCCTGGGTGGTCAATCTGGAAGACCATGAAAGATTCTGAGCATATGAGGCCACAAAGATCCCTGAGGCACTGTGTTCCTAAGCACTTTATACGTATTGACACATTTTTAAATTTTAAATTTAGTGCGGGGAAAGCCGACCATGGGACGGACACTTCCAAATATGACTCAGGAAAGATAAACTTATTACCAGGGGAGGCACCCCAGAGAAGCGATGCTATCTCTTGTTGCCAGCGGGAATGCCACTTATGGGGAGGGGGAGGGAACGTGTGAAGGGGCCATAGCCACTATTGAGCATGTGTGGAGGAAGGGGTCTGATTTGATGAACCAGACTGGGAACCAGGAGGAGACCAGCTGTCAGCGACGCGGTGGGAGATATCCAAACATCCACGCTTGGAAGTGGTCCACCAAATGAGACCAGAATCTGTGGACAGCTTCTGGGAGGGTGGGGATGGAGCCAGCGATGGCATCCAAGACAATCGTGTGGATAGTCCACATGGCGATTGCAACCACCAGGCCATGGAGGGAGGGTGGAAGGGGGGAGGCCATCGATGAAGCAAACATATCTCTTGACAGACTGAAGGGATGCGTTTGATCCTGGCCCAGCAGACGTTGGACTTCGCGCCATATCACTTTAGAGGTGGGGCACTTCTCCAGGCGGTGGAACATCGTTCCATACTGGCCACACATGACACAGGATGAGTGTAAAGCGTTATAGCGCTCAGCTGTACGATACACCCGCCTCAGGCAGTGCCACACATGGGAGCGGACTTGAGGCTGCAACAGAGGATGGTGTGCGTATTTCCAGATAGTCTTTTGGGTCTCAGTGGAATAAGGGATGTCCATCATGTCCAGGTAGTCCACCCTGGATAGGACATGGGGTCGAATGGGGATCACACCATCATGGATGGGTAGCCCCTGTACCTCTTGTGTGAACTGAGGAGAGGGGCGGCCTCTTCAGGTTGTATGTCCACTAATACGAATTCTCCACTCTGCGCTTTGCATGGAGAGTAGGATTCGTTTGTAGTGGGTTTTAGTCCCGTGAGGACCTGTGGCCGATGTGTGTGATGCGAGGTATTTCATCAGGGAGTGGGGGTTTGGTGGATTGTTGAGGCCCAAGGCTCGGGAGAAGTTGGAGTAGGCCGCGCGGGACCAGTGTTGGGATGGGAGTGTAGTAGCGGTGACGGCTGCGATCCAGGTGCCCAGGATCTTGGCAGCATGGGCTTTGAAGTCAAGCAGGCCCATGCCACCTTGATGATGAGGGCCAAACATGACCTCTAGCCGTACTGGTGGAGGGCGGCCTGACCAAAGCCATCCTTGCAGCAAAGCATACAGGGATTTGAAGAAGCTTGGGGAGAAGGGGATGGCGTGGGCTCCGAACCAGACTTTGGATAGGAGCATAGAGTTGGCAAGAACAACCCTGCCAGTGAGGGTAGTAGGGTGGGCTCTGAGAGAGGCGATTCACTTCGTCACGTTGTCCAGTATATGGCACTCCATTACTGCTGATGCATATCCGCCTGCCTCCATCCACACGCCCAGATGGCGCACCAGTCCTATGGTAGGACGTGGCACGAAGGGGAGCACCAGTGGAGCGGTGTGTGTTGAGTTAGTAAGGCGTGGACGTGGGCGAGCAGATGGACCAGGTTGGGAACTAATTGCTGGGGCCCAGCAGTTCTGAAACTGACCAAGGAGGATGATTTCGGTTTTGGAGGCGTTCAGTGCTGCGTTGCTTACCCAGGAATATTCCTGGATGAGGGCTTCAAGCGCGCGTGCATCTTTGTTATTAAACAACCCCCACCACGCAATCATCTGCAAATGCCATCATCTTGACTGGGGTTTGGCCTGGCACATGGACCCCAGTGAGTTGGGCATTCACATTTCGCAGTAGTGGGTCAAGGCTGAAGTTGTATAAGATTGGGCTGAGGGGGTCCCCTTGTCGCAGGCCCCTTTGAGGGTGGACTACTTCTGTTAGGAAGCCTGGGCCACGCACTGCCATTGTCACAGATTCCGTGAGCAGCATCACCCAGTTTATGAAGGGGGGTAGGCGGAATTGATGGAGGCAGGCCCTAAGGTATTCCCAGTTTACTCTATCATAGGCCTTTTGTTGATACAAGAATACAAGTGCCCCAGAGGCTGTGGACTGACATGCATTAGCCACAGAGTGCACGTTATCCCAAATCGACCTTCTGGGGATGTGACCAAATTGTTCTGGGGAGATGGTGGCAGATGCTACAGTCCCTAAACAGTTAGCCATGATTTTTGTTAAAATTTTGGTGTCTGTGTTTGTTAGAGAAATGGGGCGCCAGTTGGCTAAGTCAAGCTTATCCCCTTTCTTGAAGAGTGTGACAGTAAAGGCCTCATGTCCTCCTGGTAGGAGGCGCATTTCCAACAGGCTTTGGTTAAGTGAGGCTAGCAGCAATGGGGATATATATTTGAAATATTTCTTGTAGAACTCATATGGAATGCCATCTGGGCCTGGCATTTTCAGTTTGGCGCACTGCAGATGGCTGTCCATAATTCGTTCGGAGTAATTAAATTCATTATTTCTGGGTATCAGAAAATGGTGCGGATATGAGCTCAGTCAAGAAATTCTGCCATTTCAGCCGGCTGAATTGGTTCAGCTCAGTATAACTTGGAGTAATATTTTTGCATTTCGATTGCCACTTCAGCTGGTGTGTCCACAATGGAATTATCTGATCTTTGCACCTGTGTGCAGGCCACACTCTGGCATGGTGCGAAAATTTTTTTAAAGAAGTATGCGGTGCACTTGTCGCCTTTAGTGATGCATGTGGCCCTGTATTGAACACAAACCCAATGTTTGTGTTGCCTTTTGAGTGCGTTGAGGTGGGTGGCTGCCTCCACCCACTTCCAGCCCCATGCAGGGCTGTATCCTGTGGCTGGAATGTTGGACTCCAAGTGGGCCAATTCTGCCAGAGTGCGCGAGATAACCGCTGATGTGGCTCTTGAGCATCTGGAGGAGAGATGGCGATAGTGGCAGATGGTGTCCTCTTTGAAAGTTGCCCATGTGGAAATGGGGTCCGCACAAAATGGTGCAACAAATGATTTTGCCAAAGTTGCCTCTTCCACCCATGTGGAAAATCCTGGTGATGCGAGCTCGGGGGGGGGCAGATTTTGCACCAATGTGGGGCCTTTACAACTGTGACAGGTAAGTGGTATGTTATCGAGATCAGTCAGTGGTTGGAGAATTCCATTTTCGTTGTTTTGAAGTGGGAGATGTGGGGTTAGAATTTCGCTGGTGTTAGAATAAGGTCGATGCGGGTCATGGACCTTAATTGGACGTTGTGGACGTGGGGATGTGTCATGTTTTTGAGCAGTGGGGCATGTCGTGGCACCGCATCCATTAACCCAAGGGTGGCTTTTAGATTGCGTAGTTCCTATGTGACCCTGTGGGGCGTGGGGTGAGGGTGGCCACCGGTCCATTGGTGAGGTTAGCCAACAGTTCATGTCGCCAACTAGGAAAGAATCAGGGGGTAGCGGGAGGACATAATCAATAAGAAAAATTCCTGACGCTCGTGTGCACCGTTTGGGGTGTAGATGTTGACAATTGCGTGTGCAACGTCAGCCCACAAGAAGGTGATGACGAGCACTCAGCCATTTAGGAATGTTTCTGAGGATGTGAATTTGAAAAATTATTTTTCCAAATTAGCACCCCACAGTGCTTCAACCAAAAGGATAGGGATGGGAGGAACATTGTTTTCCAAGCTTCCTCGGAACCTCATGGACAGTGGGACTCCTGGATGGCCAGGATATCCACGGGTAAATTGTGTTGTAAAAAACTCAGTTTTAGCCCAGGATGGGGAGGCCTTGAGTCCGGCGATATTCAGCATCCCTAGAGTGAAGGTTTCCCCCATCACACCTTAGGTGTGAGGGGGTGGGCCCCCAGGCCCACCAGCCTCTTCAAGGTCCCCACAGGCTTTCACAGCAGCACAGGTGTTAGCAGCAACGCTATTGGAATTTTTGTTAATTTTTGCAGAAAGAGTCGCGTTGGCTTTGGCCTTCACTTTTGTTTTCCCAACGTCGGACGAATTTTTTGTGGTGCAGATAAGTTCGGTGCACCATCAAGTGGGGCAAAAAAATTTTTTAGTTGGGATAGGTCCCAAGTCAGTTTTGACTGGAGCTTGGGTGCAGCAATTGGGTGGGATCGAATCTCCCATCAGATCCTCAGATTGAGTGGCCCACTTGGCATGGGCCTCCCAATCTGATTGGGTGATGGATTCCCAAGTCGCTTCCACCGCGAAGGTCTCCATGTCCTCCTGGCGTTGTGAGTGTGAAATGGTGGTGGTGGCCTTGGCCACTTCCTTGGCCGTGGCCCTATGGGCCTGCTTGGCCTTCTTCCACTCCTGCGGGGAGATGGGCTTTACCAATAGGTAGCAGCCTTGTGCTCCCTACGAGAAAGCCTCCTTGGTGCTTGTGGTTGGTTTGTAGTGCGCCTCTCCGCTGGCCATGGCCACTGAGGGGTGCTCTTGGAATGTGACGCCCTCCTTGATGGGGCATGCATGCGCCTTATGGCTGAATGCATCACAGTGGGTGCAAATGGGGGCGCGCTGTCCACGGTTACCCAGAATGGGTGGGTGGTATGCCCTGCGATGTCAATAAAGGTGGAGTGCAGGATCTGGGTAAGGTCCTTCGCGATCTCCTCAGTTGGGGTCAGAACTGCGATGGCTTTGCCAGTGCACAGGTGTGGCATCAGCGTGAAATGTTGCATTTTGAAAGATTGTATTTCGCCATATACGGCGAGACCATCTTTCAGGTGTTGCTCAAAAATGTCACGTTTTACCGTAGTAGGCAAAAAGTCAAATGTGAGGAAAATTTGGTTTGATTTTGTCCATCTGGTGCATTTGGTTTCGATGACCCGTTGCCCTTTGGGGAGGTTGACCACTATGCGCACCACTGCAGCCTCATCTGCTGCTATTATGCTTTTGAATCCTAGGTCCAGCCAATCATGCGACATGGAGTGAGGTGCAACGTACACCGCGGTTGGGAAAATTTTGTGTACATCTTCACAAAATTTTTCCCATAAAGCCATTTTTTGGATATCCAGATACACATGGACTCCGAATTCCACCAACGAAAGTGGCTGGGAGTGTGGCGTGTTGATGTATTGGTTGCATTGTGCTTGCCACACGAGTATCTTCAGGGAAATTGTGACCGCCAGTTTTTTGAGATTTTTGTCTATTCCGCTGGATTCTCTGGGGCGTTTTCGAATGTTGGAGGCCACGGGCCTTCCGCCTGCTCCTCTTGCCTTGCTTGCCCAACTGCTCCCAGACATGGGCGCAGACTAATCTCCTCTGTGAGATTATCAAACTAGATTTAGTCTTGAATTGAATAGGTTGCAAAAGTGTTTGCAACGAGAAAGAAAAGTCGTATTGACACATTTTAATATAGTAAAGTAGTTTGTATTTAGTCCATCTTTACAATTTTTGACCTCATCGCAGATTTACAGCTTCAAGCCTAACTTCAAACCTTGGTGACATTCTAGAGAACTGTTACACTGATAAAACTTGGTGCTCACTACAGGGGGCCTCTGCTGTCTAAAGTAAAAACGTCTATCACAATTCATGGAGAATACCAGCAGTTAAGAAAATCAACCTGCTAACAGTCAGGAAGCGCCACTTGATGAATCAGTACTTTATGATATGTAATACCATCTACACAACATGAGAGCCTGAATTTTCAAGCTGCGTTTCAGTTTATCCTGCCTTCAGTCAATGGCAATCAATACCAACTCCTGTAAAAAAATCTTGGTGAAATTGTTCAACGGCTAATCAATGGTATCTATTTGGTGGGAGGCCACTCAAGAAAGTCCCACGCATCATCAGAACCATCTACTATTTAGAACTTTTAAACCTCAGCCCAACTACCAGCAGGACTGACTTTAGGGACTAGAATGTTTTCTTTGGAACTTTGTTCATCCCACCATTTATAACCTTCTGCAGCTAACTGGGTTGCATCATCATGAGATTTCCCAACACCTAAGGCTAACCCAGGCTCTACATTCACATTTAGTTAACTTTTACAATATGGCCTCCTTTTTTGTCAATGGCAACTGAGAGGCCATAAACTGATAACTGACAGTTAGTTAATGAGGTTAAAACCCAGATTGCGTTGTTGGATAACTGAATCTTTGGCTACATTGAGGATCAGCTTCACCAAAATAATAAAGCTTCTCAAAGTTGTCTTAGGCCAACGCCTACATCAGGTTAAAGATCTGGTACAAGCTCTCTAACAACACAATCAGGAACATCCGTCTTGTGCCATTACTCCTTGGAATGAAGGTCCTGAGGGCCCAGAGGGCCTGAAGGTCTCCATGAACCTCAAGGGCCCCCTGACCCCTCAGTGCCTACGTTAGGTGACCTTGATGAACCTTGGAAAAGGATGTCTTGCCAGCGCTGGATGCCCCACAAGGTCAGATCTGATATGTAGCCCAAATATGTAAACACCAAGTTGATGGAGTCCTCTTTGACCCATGCATTTCAATTGAGGCACTTTTTGGATGGGGTGGATAATCTCACTGACTTCACCTGACTTACTGATAGTCGTTTCGCCAAGCTCAAACAAACCTTCCATGGGATTAATACTTGCTTGAATAGCCTTGACAGTCAGCTTCTTCTACAAAAAGCCAATATTCAAGCTCTAAAATAGCAGATCACTCAAAAAGACTCCATTTTTTTTCTCAACCAGAACTGAGATGACATTCAAGAGGACTTTGAGAGTTTGAGATGACGATTGGATCAACAGCCTGTAAGGAGAGTGTCTATAACTCTCTTTTTACCAGCATGGAAGTGCACGGTGCACAGGGACAACGACAGGGAACTAGTTGCTAGAATAAAAGTTACTAGAGCCCAGCAGAGGGTGCTGGAGCGATAATAACTCAAGTAGAGGAGTGCAATCATTTGAGCGAATAACCAACCAAAACTGATGCGGTGCACAGAGTAAGAAGATATAGGCGTCTCAGGTTAGAGGGAACTGGGGCGGACCAATGGTGCAAAAAGGGATAACCTTATCATATTAAAAATTGAAAGGTTAACATAGCATGATACCTTTGCAAAGAGGTCCACACTCAGAATTATCCAAGATATCATAATAGGGAAATCGTGTACTTAGCGAGGGATTTTATTTATGGGAGAAGTCAACCAACAGGGCAGATTGGTCTTGACATTGGAAATTTAAGGTAATTCGGGCAAATCAATCAATTGAGGGAAGTGGGTCTAAGCTGAGGCGTGCCAATAGGCGCACGCTTCCATTGGGCAAGACGCTATATTGGGTAATTGACCAAACTCAGGTGATTGATCGTAAAAATGGCTGACCCGAGCTGGATAGTGCAAAAACCAAATGGGTTTCAAACTCCCCATTCACCCAAAAACTGAAGTGAACCATTTTCCATCATAACAAAGCTAGTTTGTTTTAACGCCCCTACTCTCATATAGGGCTGAACTTCTCTTGCTTCCATAGGACCAACTTGGGCATATTTTGCCTTCACCCAACGTTGATCTATGGTATGCTTGAGGTCAGAGAGGCCTGCTAACTTCACCTTCTTGATTTCCCTTCAGGCATCTTTGTCTCTCACGTTTGTCTCAAGGATGATGTCATTTTTCAATCATGACACAGCCCCTCACAACTATGCTGAAATTGAGGTTTATAATCCTGCACCAAACTTGGATATAAATACCCTCTCCACTCCTCTTGCAATTACTTTTAAACCTAGTTTTAAGGAAAAATTTGCATACAGTCAGGAAAGTATTGCCTCCTTCTTGTATGCCTACAAGAGTTCCATGGAGGAAGCCACCAACCATAAGAAGGTGAAACACATCCATTCCTGCCTTAACAGAATGGCCTAGGAAATCATGACTCCCACCTGAAAGAATGCAGCACCTGGGAGAAGGTTCAAACGGCCCTAATCCAGAAATTCGGCTGTAATCAGACCTTGGTCAGCATGAAACATGCCTTCTTGGGTATCCATCTGAACAAAGGTGAGAGTCCTGTAAAATTTGTCAGCTGCTTTTTATGCCTAAGTGCAACCCTTGGTGCTACTTATCAAATTACCTTGGATAATACCATTACTGCTGTGATATCCAAATTAGGCTCTTATCCTGAGGTACAAATGCATATGATTGGTCAAAAGAACTGGTTTACATGCATTCAGGAAATTAAGGAAGCGCGTAAAGGGATCCCTGCAATAACTTTGCATCCCAAGGCCACCTCTTCAGCTCCCTCTATTTTGCCCTTAGGTTTATGTCATCGAAAACCAGAAGAGTCCTTGATCCCTGATGACCTATTGCAATGGTTTCTGACACAGCACCAAGACATGCTGAAAGTGACCTGTAGAGGAGGTAGTAAAGATGCCGTCAGCATGAAGGATGAGGCGCTCCATACTGAAATCCCTATTAAGCCTCAAGAATCCTCATTGAAAACTAATGAACCTAGGGCTGCTATATCTGAAGAAGAGGTTTCAGTACCTATCAATAATAAAGAAACTTATACTTCTTTCTCTTCTTCCAATGACTCTCCCATGTTTCTCACACCACCTCCACAGTTTGGAAGTTTGGTCACCTGCATCCCTGTTTGAGTCCATAAGAACTGGCTCTTGATTAGTTGATAGCGGCTCCCCTGTGAATGTTATTTCACCCAAATTGATGAAACGTATCAAGATTGCCCCAGACTTGCCACATTATATGGAGTATGACACTACGGGATCACAATGTATATGATCAATAGGGGCCTAATATTATCTATCAATTTGATTAAGGAAGCTTTCAGTAACTACCCCTTCTTAGCGCTGGACAACCCAAGTTATGTACTTCTTCTTGGGACTCAATTCCACCAAGACCACTCAGCAGCGGTATACTACATTGAGGGAAACCTATCCCTACTGGGACACCAGGTTCCTTTAGTTGACAAAACCTCCTATAACTCTAAAATGGAGGTTAAAACCCAAGTTTGCATTTTAGAAAGTGTAAGTTAGATCAATTGGCTTAAGTATCACGTCAGAGGCTCTCAGGTCCAGTTGCCCTCACCTGCTGTTGATGGTTATGAAGGCATGCCTATCTACCTACCCAGGTTGATCTGTATACATCTGAAGTCCCAAGTTATTGTCAATACTTGAGTTCATGTTAACATTCCCTCCAGATATTTTCTGGAAATTTGAGGCCAAGGTAACCCGTCAGCCAAAGAGGTCCTGACTTGTCTGGGGATTTTCAATCTCGCCTATGCCAGATCTATATCAGTGTTTTTGGCTAATATTACTTACAAGCCTAGGGTTGTAGGCCCAAATAGTCCCGCCATGTATGTCTGCCTTTTACTGGTGGAAGTTGTCAATGATGTCTTTAGTTTTAGGAACCTAAGGGATTTTGGGTTAGAGACATCCTTTTAGTAGTTATGGTCAGCACTAACTTCAGAAAAGAACTCACTGAGGAACAAAAACGAGAAGTTCAGGACCTATTGAAGGAGTATTCTGACCTCTTCTCAGTCTTTACTTACGACTTCAGCAAAATTTGCAGAGTGCTACATCATGTGGAAACTGGGGATGCCCCCCTTTCCAGTCCTAATCTTGTTAAAAGAGTAAGATTGAAGAGGCACAAGTGGCAGTAGAATCAAACGACTTCTCAAAGCTGGTCTACCAGTGCCATCACGTAGTCCATGGGCCTCCCATCCCCTACTGATCTGTAAAAAGGATGGCATTCATTGGGTTACGATAGATTATCGCTTGCTCAATTCTGTTACCAAGAAGAACAGCTACACCCTTCCCTGGATTGACGACTTTCTCTGGTTGATTGCTGGGTTCAATACCTTTCTGCAATGGACCTAGAAAGCGGGTATTGGCAAGTAGAGATTGCCCACAAAGATTAAGCCAAGTGTGCACTTATTGCCATCAAAGGGCTTTTTGAACCTACAAGGATGCCTCAGGGGCTTTTTTACACACTCGCCACTTTCCACCGTGCCATGGACAGGATCCTTGGAGATATTAAGTTATCATATATATTTATGTACCTGGACAACATAACTGTCTTCTCACAAACTTTCAACAGTCATGTGGAGCACCTTTGGAAATTTTGTAATCGGCTTATGAAGTCTTCAATAAAGCTCAAACCTTTGAAGTGCTCTTTCTTTCAATCTAAAATGGAATTTCTTGGACATAAGGTGACAAAAGATGACATTCAGCCCATAACAGACAAAATTAATGAAAATAGAGAAGATGCCATGCCCCCAGAGCTTTAGGTCCAGGTATTCCTTGGAATAATAGGTTATTATCATCAGTTTATCCCTCGGTTTGCTGACCTATCCAAGCCTCTGTTCTACCTTAGAGAGAAGAACGTGCCTTTCAAGTGGTGGCCTGAGAAAGAGCAGGCCTTTGATGCATTGCAGACCTCTCTTTGCACTTAAGTTTTATTCCATCCGCAATTCAATCACCCTTTTCTGTTATTTATAAATGCCAGCAATATTGCCGTTGGGGTCATCCTATCCTAGCACAATAAAAACCAGGTTGACCACCCAGTGGCTTACTTCAGTAAATCCTGAGCAAAGCTAAGAAAGATTATATCGTTACCAAATGAGAATGTCTGGCTGCTTTATTAGTGTTCAAGCATCTTTGCCCCTATCTTTATGGCATCCATTTTACCATTGTTACTAACCATTCCTTGCTCCGATGGCTCCAACAGATGAAGGACCCCAATGGCCATCTATCCAGGTGAGTCTTGAGACTACAGAGCTATGACTTTACAATTGTCCATTGCACTGGGTCAATCCACCAGAATGCCAATGGTCTCTCTAGAATGCCATTAATGTCTGCCTTGACCCCTGAGGAAGACTGATTGTATGATCTAATTGGCCGCCCAGAATGCTGGGAAATGGAAACCCCCAAGATCCAAACTGAGCTCTAGAAGATGACTCACAACACTCAGGTCAGAGATGGGCTGCTATATAAAAGGGTCAAAAATAAGTGGCTCCCTTACATTTGTCCTTCTTCCCAAACTGATAGAATCATGGAGGGTCATGCAACTGTGGGGCATGGCGCGGTAAATAAGACGCATTAGTGGCTGAAGAAACGGAGCTACTGGGACCAAATGGTGGAAACTATCCAAGAGGTTCTAGATACTTGTATGACTTGTCAATCCTAAGGTTGGACAATCTTCAGTATCAACATTCAACTGCTGCTCCAACGAAATCTTACAATTATCTCCAGCATCAATGTGGTAGGCCTTCTTCCCACTGGGTTGCATTTCCATAAGTATATTCTCCTGCCTTGGACCATATAACCAAGTGGGTGAAGCAATTTGGTCCCAGTTGCCACCGCTAAAGCCACAGCTCTTTTTCTTGTTTGATATTTTTTCACCAATAACGGATGCCCCAAACATTACTTTCAGACAAGGGGTTGAACTTCAAATCATGGATATTACAAGAGCTCACCTCGTTATTTAGCACTAACCAGAGTTTCGCCGCCCCTTACAAAACATCAACTAATGGGCTAGTAGAACGCACTAACAGATCTCATATCTCCATTTTAAATAAGATGGCCGCCTCATATTCTACTAGCTGGAACCACTACCTACCCAGCGCTTTGATTGCCTATATGATAAGCTACCATCAAGTCATCAAGATGTCCCCATTTTTAGCCCTGTATGAGCGTAATCCCCCGGCTATCAAGTAGCATTCAGACATTGCTTGAGACATCCACACCTGAGAACTCTAAGTTAACTATGATGTCCTTAGCCAATGAAATTGTTCAGCTTCAAGCCCTAGCCATGCAAGGCATTGTCACCACTACGGGAAGAGAGACATCCCAATTTAATCTAGGCTGACCCTCCATAATAACTTTATAAATAGATGAAAAGTTATCTTCTATCACCATTGACCTGGAGGATGACAGAATAAGCTTAACGTTCTTTGGTCTGGACCTTATAAGGTTATTCATAATTTGAAGTCAGATTACTCTATTGCCAATTTAACCAGGGGACCGTGGTTAATAAGGTACATGGCCAGTTCCTTCAGCCCTATAACCCCCTCTGACAGGATCTTGAGAGTGGCGTTGTCAGGATTTGAGATGCTAAACAAATTAAGATCTTTACTTCTGAATTGAAACGCGGTAAATTGACTCTTGAGCCCACTCAACCAGAGCCTAATATCAATGACACTAAACCCAAATTCAATAAGAATCTGCACGCATTCAAGAATTGATGGAGGTGACTTCAGAAACTTTGTCATCGCTTCCTGAATCACATGATATGCAGCGTCCACTGATCCAGTCATGGGGCGCTAAAGTACAATGAGGGTGCTACCTGGGAAGTCAATATGAAAGCCATGAAAGATCCTGAGCGGATGGGGCCACAAAGATCCCTGAGGCATCATGTCCCTATGCAACCTATAGTAATGACACATTTTAATATAGTAAAATATTCTGTATTAAGTCCATCTTTACGTTTTTTGACCTCTCCACAGAGTTACAGTCTTGATCCTGCCCTTTTTTCCGTGGCAACAGTCTATAGAACTGTTACGCCAATACATGGTATGATAATAGAATACTTTCAGAGTTATGGGAGTGACATCAAGTTATATTTGGAACTTTACAAGAATTGATAAACTAAAGTAATAGAAATAAAATAAATTGGTACACATGGACATTTATGAGTGCCTCTTAAAATGAAAGTCAATTATAAGGAGAGACTCCTTGCAGGTGTAGGTGGACTTAATGCAAGCAGTCAAAAAATAATACCCACAAATCTAAGAAAAAACAAAAATTTAAAGAGATTAATACCAAGTGTTAATATGTATAAGGTTCACAGCAGCAGTCATTATGCTGGACAGAACTTGCACCCCTTTATACCAATTTTATGCATTAACAAAAGGGTGCTACCATCGACCCAGTTAGGAGATCTGGCCATATTGTGGATGGACGGTGGGTAGATGCTACTCCTCCTGTTTCAATTTCTTACCTTACAACCAACTTATAGTATCAAAACCCTTTCTTATATATGAATCAGCAGAACACTATGTGGAAAAGACCAGGAAGTTTTTTTTAAATTTAGTGCTATTTCTAAAGGTATCACCACCAACACTAATCTTCCATCCAAAAAGAGGACACACCTAGAAGCATTGTCAGTTAAAATTTGATATATAGAGTAACCTAAGGTGATAATAGTATAAAAAACAGATTGAAATAGATGCAAAGTCAGATGAAAGGGGGCAACATCAGGAATTGATAGAACAAACAAGTTAAAAAAGATATCAGATTTAATATTTAAAGCATAGGATAAAACCCTTATAAAAAGTGTAGCCAATTGAATTTAATTGTTGGATGCAATAGTGAAACTGTCAGGGAGACTGCAGATAAAGTTTAGACTGGCCTGCCAGTTGGGATGCAAAAGCACTCAAAAGGCGATCCAGAATGCCAGGGGAATTGCCGCTCAAATGACGTTTAAGTAAGCAGAAAAATTATTACTAATGGAGGACTGATGGGCCACAAGTGTAACAAACAGCCCAGCTAAAAACCAAGGTGTTGCAACCTTAAGGCCAATGGACCTGGGCGTAGGGAGTTGCAAGATCAAGTAAAAACTTGTAAGGGCCATGAAACAATAGGCTCTAGGGGCTTTGAAAGATGTTACCATTAAAAATATGACTGGGCCAACCCAGGCAATATTTGGGCCACGGGGCTACATTATAGATATCATGGGGGCCTAGAAAAATATTGAACTTAGTTTTTAAATAATTTAAGTGCAGGAAGATTTTTATTGAAGTAGAATAAAAAGAATTGACCATCAATTTTTATCAGTGGGTTATGCTGTTTAAATATATGATCAATTTGAAAAATAACTTGGAAAGTGTGGGATTGGGACCCTTGAGATTTGACCCATTCTAGTAAACTTTGGGCGAGGGGGATAAAAAACAAATTATTTTAAACCAACTTTGAAATCTTTGGAGGTGGGCTGAGTCTCTGTAAGTTCATCCACGGACACCCAAGTTGCCAATTTTCTTTGATTTTGATGACTGGATTGATGTCATCTTGCCTGATGGGCTGCGGGGGCCTCCTATGGCTACCCCACATAGGGGCAATCCCATGAGGTTGGGAACAGGTTTGGAGCACCCAATCTTCCAGCACCTGGTCGCTCCAGCATCTGTTTGGCCAAGTAGAGATTATCAAACAAAGCTTTTGGTGTGTCGTGGGAGGGTTTTGAACTGTGGGCTGCATTTTCCAATGGCCCAATGCCATCAGTGAGCTTTGGTGACAATTTGACACTTGAAACTTCATTTTCTGAAATTATGCACCCATTGGGCTTTGTTGATGTGGGTTTGGGGCTCTCAGTCTTTGATGCCAAAGGTTCATTGCCCTCAACTTTAATTGAACCCTTCATCCTAAGATAAAGCCAACTCTTCAAAAACTTGACAAAAATTCCCTTAATTTGTTGTATTAATTTGTCCAAAGTTAATACTGGGACTGGTTGTGGGGTTCTTAAAGAATAAGCTGTTACTCATCGCTCATCCACCACATGGGCAAGGTCACCCTGTGAGATGAGAGAGGCGGCTGTCCTTTTCAGACCCTTTTTAGAAGGGAATGGGAATGCCACCTGGTCCAAGCAGAGGGGGCGCTCCTTCAGAATTACAAAAACACGCTGTTCAAAAAACCTTTTGATTAATTGAGGATAACAATTGTTGCTTTTCTTTCCTGTTAACACCACATTTTGGCAACTGAAACTTTTTTAAACAGATAATTTGATAATCCACACAGGTGTGATGAGCGGATCTAATAAGATTAGACAATATTGTGCAAACAAAGTTAAAGGAAAAAGGCTATTACTTGCTCTGATCAAAAAGTAATAAACGCACTGATAATAGAGGAGGGTGTCAGCAAACATAAACACCCAAGTGGAGGTGCTACCTTATTTTATTGAATTTAGTACAAAGCATAACTCTTTCCTTGTTATTGACCACCTCAGCCCTTATCTTTGGTTGAACATGGCCCTAGACTCTCTCTGATATCAGAATCATCTACAATTTGGGAAAAAGTGGGAAAAGACCAGGCAACTATATTACATATGTAGTATTCATAAACACCCATACAATACACTAGAAGGTGGGTTAATCTCATTTTGAAATTAAAGAAGACGCTGCCTGTGCAGATAAAGTGCGCATTGTTATTGACCTTCCTGAGGTCAAAAAGTGACCCAAACTAAGCACACACGTTGGACTAAATTGAGATTTTAATGTCACTTTGACCACCTCCCTACAACATTGTCCCAAAACCATGTCAAATGCAAAATTCATGCAGATTTGAAGCTTTAAGAAGAAATTAAACAATTTGAAATACAACGCTCCCACCTAATGCCCACATTAATCACAGAGAAGGCTATTGTGGAAATTTATCTACGTGTATAGGTGGTTGAAGCCCTCACTAAAATCATTCTTATTACAGCTATTCCTCTCACTGATGCAAACTATCCAAAGTATTTCATGTAACCATAGAAAGCGCACTGCCCACCTGCAATTTTTTCAAGCATTTGAGCACAAAGTACATGCTTGTCCTGTATAAGAAGGTCATTTAACTTGAATTCTGTAATGAGAATATGGAAGAAGAGAGTAGAGAATATGGCAAAATCACATATGCAACTTGAGTTCTTAGGTGGGGTAAATTTGGCAATTACAATATAATTGATCCAATCTTCCAATAAGAACTTTATAGCGCAAGGAGCCCTTTATGTGCTACTTGCACAGATTAATTTTGGCCAGTCCAACTCTAGCTCTACCATATATCATGACTACACGTTAAAGTTCTGATCCTTTACTATAAGTAATACTACACTAAATATCTACACAAATAAAAACAAAGTTTGAAAATAAAAAACTTATTTTTCTATAATAGACAAATAATATGTATTGTCAAATTGCTTCATTCAAAACATCTGAGTTCTCATGATAAAGATCATCAACTATTGTAAAATGCAATTGTGGGAGAAAGTTGATTTGTCTAAAAAGGGGTTAAATGATAAGTCACATGTGTGACTCTAATGTAATCTGAATTAGAAAAAGCTCTAGTACAGGATTAAAAATCATAGAACAGCTTTTATTTGCAAACAATGAATCAAGTTAATGATTATCTTACACTCCCCGCTTGACTTTATTTACCATTTGACCTCAAATGGGATGATCATTCAATTTTTAATAAAGTTGTAGAAACTTGGCATGAATGCAATTCACTATACTCCTATCAATCAAGCTTAGGATATTTTATGCTTTGGCAGCAACCTGGTCAAGTACAACATAAGCCCTTCCCATAAAGTAGCTAACTTATGCGTCCTACCAAATCCATATGTATTTAAGTAAGTGTCCTGATTGCTGACTGCAAAGCTAGACACTGGGAATCTATAAAGTTATATTTTTCAATCTAATTAATTTTTCTTTTCAGAGCTGAACCATAAGCTTCAATCTGAATTTTAGTTAAAGCTTTCATCAGTTAGTTAAAGTACTCAATTTTTGGATTTCATCATCATTGTAAAAATTCAAATTAATAAAGACAGTAACAGAGGTTTTTTACCATATAAAATCTGGAAATGTGAGGATTTCATACTGCTATGGTTACTGATATTATAAGCAAAAACAGTCAAGTCTACATATATGGCCTAAAGAGATGGAGAGCTGTTGAAACTTTTAAAGAGCTTTTAGTAAAGTACTGCTGGCACGTTCTACCATTCTATTGGTTTCTGGATAATAATAGATGGCAAGGACTCCGCAGATTCCCAAAGCTCATTCAGCTTTGGAATGATTCAGATGTGAGATTAGTGGCATTATATGTAAGGATACCTTGTGGACAACCATGACAGTGTATTGTCTGTTCTATTATAAAGTTTGCGGTTGATATCATCTCAAGATCTCTGGTGGACTGAGCTTTAACCCACTTTGTGAGGTGAACAATTGCTAATATATGATGTATTTGAAGTTGAGAACGCTGGTTGGGAATGGTCCTATAATATTTATGGATACAGTATGCTAGGCCCAATTAGGCTCAACTAACCTATAAGTAGTTACAGACTTATATGGCTGATGAGTTGACATTCATGACATCTCAATAACACATCTTTTTTAGCACTAGTGGTGCCCAACCCAAAAGGGGGAACCACCACGCATCTTTATTGCAAATGGTCCAAATAAAGAGTGTTAGAATAAAAAAATCCTAATATGGCACCTCAGCTAACAGCCTAGAAAGCCATATCAGAAATTAAAATAACACATCCTTAATGTCAACTCTTAAAGATTCCCAAAAATACCCCTGTTGAACTAACTTAAAGGTCTCAAGTAGCCCTCCATGTCCCACTGCATGATGAGCTTTTATGATTATTTCTGGATAAGCTGAAGGTTGAGGATATAACTTTAGTCATTAACTAAAGTTTTATACAATTGACCATCAAAAATCTTGGTATCCTTCATTAGTTATCCAAGGTGTAGCAGATAGCAGGGTTTTTTAGCATAGTTCTTTATCTTCATTATTTGAATAGTTGGTATGAAAATGGGGATAGTGGAAAACTTTTCTCTCTCGTTGCAATCACTTTTGCAACCTATTCAATTCAAGTATGAATATAGTTTGATAATCTCAAAGAGGAGATTAGTCTGCGCCCATGTCAGGGAGCAGTTGGGCAAGTAAGGTAAGAGGAGTAGGTAGTAGGCCACGGCCTCAAACATTCAAAAATGCCCTGGAGAAACCGGTGGAATAGAAATTTTTTTAAACTAGTGGTCACTATTCCCCAGAAATCCTTGATTGGCAAGCACGATGCAACCAGTACATCAACACGCCGCACTCCCAGCCACTCTTGTCAGTGGAATATGGAGTCTGTATGTTTCTGGACATCCAACAAACGGCTTTATGGGAAAAATTTTGTGGGGATGTGCACACTTTTTTCCCAACCACGGTGTATGTCGCACCTCACTCTATGTCACATGGCTGGCTGGATCTAGGTTTTGAAAACAAGGAGGCAGCAGATGAGGCTGCTGCGGTGCACATAGTGATTGACCTCCCCAAAGGGCAACGAGTTGTCAAAACCAAACGCACCAGATGGACAAAATCCAACCAAATTTTCCTCACAATTGACTTTTTGCCTACTACGGTAAAACGTGACATTTTGGAGCAACACCTGAAAGATGGTCTTGCCATCTACAGTGAAATACAATCTTTTAAAATGCAACGCTTTACGCTGATGCCACACCTTTGCACCGGCAAAGCCATCACAGTTCTGACCCCAACTGAGGAGATCACAAAGGACCTAACCCAGATCCCGCACTCCACTTTTATTAATATTGAAGGGCATACCACCCACCCTTTCTGGGTAACTGTGGACAGCGCGCCCCCCATCTGCACCCACTGTGACGCATTTGGCCATAAGGCACACACATGCCCCACCAAGGAGGGCGTCACATTCCAAGAGCACCCCTTGGTGGCCATGGCCAGCGGAGAGGCGCACTACGAACCAACCACAAGCACCATAAAGGCTTTCCCGTGGGGAGCACAAGGCTGCTACCTACTGGTAAAGCCTATTTCCCCACAAGAGCAGAAGAAGGCCAAGCAGGCCCGCAGGGCTATGGCCAAGGAAGCGGCCAAAGTCGCCACTGCTATCCCACACTCCCAACGCCAGGAGGACATCAAAACCTTCGCAGTGGAAGCAAATCAAGAAATCCATCAACCAATCAGATTGGGAAGCCCATGCTGATTGGGCCACCCAATCTGAGGATCCAATGGGGTACTTGATCTCACCCAATCTTTGCAACCAAGCTCCAGTTGAAACTGACTTTGGGCCCATCCTAACTGAAAAATTTTTTTTGACCCGCTCAATGATGCACTGAACTCATCCACACTGCAAAAAATTTGTCTGACATTGGGGAAACAAAAAGCGAAGGCAAAAGCCAACGCGACCCTTTCTGCAAAAATCAACAAAAATACTGATAGCGTTGCTGTAAACACCCATGCTGCCATGAAGGCCCATGGGGATCTAGAGGAGGCTAGTGGGCCCAGGTGCCCACCCCCTCGCACCTAAGGTGCAATGGGGGAAACCTACACTTTAGGGATGTTGAATATTGCCAAACTCAAGGCCTCGCCATCCCAGGCTAGGAAACTGAGTTTTTACAACAAAATTTACCCGTGGATATCCTGGCCATCCAGGAGTCCCACTGTCCATGAGGTTCTGAGGATGCTTGGAAAACCATGCTCCTCCCATCCCTATCCTTTTGGTCAGAGCACTGTGGGGTGCTATTTTAAGTAACAATTTCTTCAAATTTTTATTGTCAGAAACCTTCCTCAACAGCTGAGTCCTCGTTGTCACTTTCTCATGGGCCAATGTGGTGCACGCTATCGTCAACATTATGCCCCAAACAGTGCATGAGAGCATTAGGAATTTTTCTCATTGGTCAAATCCCTCCCGCTACCCCCAGACCCTTTTATAGTCGGCGATATGAACTGTTGGCTAAACACACCAACGGACCGTTGGCCTTCCTCCTCCCACGCCCCCAGGGTCATGTAAACTTCGCGTTCTAAAGGCCACCCTTGGGTTAATGGAAGCACTGCCGCAGTGAGCCCTGCTGCTCGAAAACATGATGCACCCCCATGTCCACAATGGCCAATTAAGGTCCATGTCCCATATTGACCTTATCCTTATGCCAGCGAAATTCCAACCCCACATTTCCCACTTCAAAACAACAATAATGGAATTCTCCGACCACTTACTGGTCTCAATAACCTACCACCTACCTGTCACAGTGGCTAAGGCCCCACATTGGTGCAAACTCCGCCCCCCTGAACTCGCATCGCCAGGATTTTCCACTTAGGCGGAATCAGCAACTTTGGAAAAAGAGTTTGTTGCACCATTTTGCGTGGACCCCATCTCCACATGGGCAACTTTCAAAGAGGATACCATCCGCCACTCTCACCACCTCTCCTCTAGATGCTCATGAGCCACATTGGCTGTCATTTTGCGCGCTCTGGCAGAGTTGGCACACCTGGAATCCAATATCCCAGCCACAGGCTACAGCCCTGCATGAGGCTGGAAGTGGGCGGATGCAGCTGCCCACCTCAATGTGCTCAAAAGGCAACACAAACATCGGGTTTGTGTTCAGTACAAGCCAAATGCATTACAAAGGGCGACAAGTGCACCGCATATTTTTTTTTAAAAATTTCGCACCATGCCAGATCGTGGCCTGCACACAGGTGCAAAGATTGGATGTTTTCATCACGGATATGCCAGCCAAAGTGGCAATCAAAACACAGAAGTACTACTCCAAGTTATACCAATCTGATACAATTCAGCTGGCTGAAGTAGCAGAATTTCTTGACTGAGCCCACATCCGCACTGTTTCCCAATATCTGGAAATAATGAATTTGATTACTCCAAATGAACTATGGACAGCTATCCACGGTGCACCAAACTGGAAATGCCCAGGCCCAGATGGCATTCCATATGAATTCTATAAAAAGTACTTCAAATATATATCCCCACTACTGCTTGCCTCACTTAACCAGAGCCTTTTTAAAATGCGCCTCCTACCAGGAGGACAAGAGGCCTTCACTGTCACACTATTCAAGAAAGGGGACAAGCTAGACTTAGCCAACTGTCACCCCATTTCTTTAATCAACATGGATACAAAAATTTTAACAAAAATCATGGCTAACCGTTTAGGGATTGTAGCATCTGCCACCATCTCCCCAGAACAATTTGGGTTCATACCCAGAAGGTCAATTTGGGACAACGTGGACTCTGTGGCTAACGCATGCCAGTCCACAGCCTCTGGGGCACTTGTATTCTTGGACCAACAGAAGGCTTATGATAGAGTAAACTGGGAATACCTCAGGGCCTGCCTCCATCAATTCCGCTTACCCCCTCGCTTCATCAACTGGGTAATGCTGCTTACAGAATCCACAACAATGGCAGTACGTGGCCCTGGCTTCCTAATGGAAGTAGTCCGCCCTCAAAGAGGCTTGTGACAAGGGGACCCCCTTAGCCCACTCTTATACAACTTCAGCCTTGACCCACTATTTTGAAACGTGAATGCCCAACTCACTGGGGTCCATGTGCCAGGCCAAGCCCCAGTCAAGATGATGGCGTTTGCAGATGACTGTGTGGTTGGGGTGTCTAATAACAAAGATGCACGCGCACTTGAAGCTCTCATCCAGGAGTATTCCCGGGTAAGTAACGCTGCACTGAACACTTCCAAAACTGAAATCATCCTCCTTGGTCGGTCTCAAAACTGCTGGGCCCCTGCAACCAGTGCCCAGCCCAGCCCATCTTCTAGCACACGTGCTCGCCCTCTCAGCTCACCCCACACCGCCCCACTGGTGCTCCCCTTCATGCCACGCCCGACCAGAGGGCTGGTCCGCCATCTGGGCATGTGGGTGGAGACAGGTGGGTATGCATCAGCAGTAATGGAGAGTCATATTCTAGACAACGTGATGAAGCGCATCGCCTCCCTCAGAGCCCACCCTACTTCCCTTACTGGCAGAGTTGTTTTAACCAACTCTATGCTCCTCTCAAAGTCTGGTTTGGAGCCCACGCCATCCCCTTCTCCCCAAGCTTCTTCAAATCCTTGTATGCCCTGCTGCAAGGATGGCTTTGGTCAGGCCGCCCTCCACCAGTATGGCTAGAGGTCATGTTTGGCCCTCATCATCATGGTGGCATGGGCCTGCTTGACTTCAGAGCCCATGCTGCCAAGATCTTGGGTACCTGGATTGCGGCTGTCACCACCCCTACACTCCCCTCCCAACACTGGTCCCACACAGCCCGATCCAACTTCTCCCGCGCCTTGGGCCTAAACAATCCATTTAAACCCCACTCCCTGATGAAATATCTGGCTTCACACCCATCGGCCACAGGTCCTCACAGTACTAAAACCCACTACAAACGAATCCTCCTCTCCATGTGGAGCGCTGAGTGGAGAACTCGTATTAGTGGACACACAGCCCATAGAGGCCGCCCCTCTCCTCAGTTTACACAAGAGGTACAGGGGCTACCCATCCAAAATGGCGTGATCCCCACACGGCCCCATGTCCTATCCAGGGTGGACTACTTGGACATGATGGACATCCCTTACTCCATTGAGACCCAAAAAACTATCTGAAAATATGCACACCATCCTCTGTTGCAGCTTGAAATCCGCTCCCATGTGTGGCGCTGCCTAAGGTGGGGGTACCATACAGCCAAGCGCTCTAACGCTTTACACTCATCCTGCGTCATGTGTGGCCAGTATGGAACGCTGTTCCACCTCCTGGAGAAGTGTCCTACCTCTAAAGTGATATGGCGCGAAGTTCAACGTCTGCTTGGCCAGAATCAAACACATCCCTTCAGTCTGTCAAGAGATATGTTTGCTTTATTAATGGCCTCCCCTCTTCCACCCTCCATCCGTGCTCCAGTGGTTGCAATCGCCATGTGGACTATCCACACGATTGTTTTAGATGTCATCGCAGGCTCCACCCCCACCCTCCCAGAAGCTGTCCACAGATTCTGGTCTCATTTGTGGACCACTTTCAAGTGTGGATGTTTGGTTACCTCCCACCGCGCCGCTGACAGCTGGTCTCCTCTTGGTTCCCAGTTTGGTTCATCAAATCAGACCCCTTCCTCCACACGTGTTCAATTGTGGCTACGGCCCCTTCACACATTCCCTCCCCCTCCCCATAAGTGGCGTTCCCGCTGGCAACAAGAGATAGCATCGCTTCTCTGGGGTGCCTTCCCTGTTACTAAGTTTTGTCTCTTTTGGGTTGACATTTGGAAGTGTCCGTCCCCTGGTCGGCCTTCCTCGCAATAAATTTCAAAATTTCAAAATGGGGATAGTGATACTACAACAGGAAAATGCAAAAATCCATCAGCATTTTGATGATCTTGTCCAGAGCAAAGTATTATCTCATAGTTGTAGGCCTGTTGTTTCAAAACCATCATGGCAGCCAACCTTTGGTTTCCTTAAGATTATATAGCTATTCTAAGGAATCATGGTCAGTGGCAATCTTAAAACTGGTACCCATTTATATAGACCCAAAATTGTTTACAGGCTTAAATAACAGCTAAACTTACCCACTAAGTTACAGTGTAATTGACTTGTGCTTGTCTAAAACTTGACTGAAGAAAGCTACCAGATGTTCTTCTCCATCATTCCCTATCTGAAAAAGTAAAACTCCTATAGCTGTGAGAGATGCGTCTGATTATACTATAAAAGACTGGTTAAAGTTGGGTTCCCTCAGGATGGGGCTTCAGTCAAGGCATTCCATAATTATGTAAAGGATTCTTTGCATTCTTAAGACCAATTTAGATGACTCCTCTCATAAAATCAGATGTAATAGAGGCTCAGCGAATTGTGTAACTCCTGGTATAATTAGCATTAGTATTCAACTATTCCAAGGAATACTAGGATATCTCTCTAAATCTCAAGATCTCTCATTCAGTTAATGTCATCGAGTTTTTAAGGCTGTGGCCATATTTCTTGAGTGTTGACTGTATGACCTAGATACTCCATCTGAGACTTGAAGAACTGGCATTTTCTAGGCTTGATTTTGAACTGAGCTTGTGCCAATCTCCAAAAACCTCTTTCAGGTGCAATAAATGTCGGGTGAATGTTTTTAAAACATATTAAACTTTTTCAAGATAAACCAAAATTCAACTAATCTTCAAATACCAATGATAGTATGCATCACCTGCTGGAAGGTGGCTGGAACGTTATATAATACTTGAGGCATTCTAGTCATTTAAATAATTCTTGAGAGGTAATAATTGTACACTTTTCCTGGTCTTCAGGAGGCAGGTCAATCTGCCAGAGTCCACTAATTAGATCTAGAGCTGTAAAATATTTGGCTCTCCCTTGTTGTCCAAGGCGTTATCTATTTATAGTAAAGGATAAGACCTTCTTTAGTTATATTATTTAAGTGTTGGCAATCAAGAACAAATTTGTTAGAGCCATCTAATTTCTTAACTATGAGTATCAGACTGCCATGGGCTGTTCAAAGGGACAACCATCACTTTAATATAAGCTTCATCAATTTATTCAGCACCACTTTGTCACTGGCCTACTTCTCCTTATAAGTTATGATTGAATGGATCTTACATCCTAGGTATCAACATGGTGCTAGATCCCCAAACTGAACCCCAGGTCATAATCATCTGTCACATATACTTGAGCAAATTTCTGTATGAGGGCCATCACTTGATCTTTCTGATTCTGAGTTAGCTCATCAAGTTGTTCATGAGAAATGACCTCACAATTCGGTAGGGGCAGTTTAATGAGCCAAACTCTGTCAGATATACAAACTCATGTACTTCCTAAATTTCTTCTAGTGGTGTAAGGTGTAAAAAAGTAATCTTCTGCCCTCTCTTGTTTAAAATGTTGAGGGCAGTTAGTGTTAAAATCTGAGTTTTGCTGATACTAGTCCTCAGAGATTAACTGCACAGGATCTTTTGTATGTGCCCTATTCGCATTGGTTGATATTAATATAGGCAAATAATTAATAATAGTATGAAGACTATTATCTGTAGCTAATTATAGATAAACCAGGTTGATAGATGGTCCAACGTTAACCTTAAAATGCTCAACTTGATAGTGATTATGCTGACAATTAGGGAGTTCTTCCCTCTTCTGATGGAACAAAATCTAACTTTAGATTCAGAGTTCTTGGCCTTGGTTTCTGTCATGCTGAGTCTGCGAAGATCTGCTTCTCTTACAAGGATATCTGATCATTACTCTTTAGAATGTAAAAGAGTCAACAATTAATTTATTAAAACTATATTAAAGTGAAGATGAATAGAACTAGAACTGCTTTATTTTTATAAAAACTAGGGAATCTATAGGAGATTTTGGCTAGAAAACATTCTTGGTGTGGTATATTTGTCCCAAGGTTGACCCACCTTGAATAATTTTATAGGAGAATTTGGTGCCAACTCCTCTTTTGATGCCTCAGTAATGAAACGGCAGCAAATATTGTTGAATTTCCCTTCTAGGTCTCTTCCAGCGATAACCTTATCCATTGGGACAAGGATTCCTCCGTTGGATATCCCAGAAACCTAAAAATGGAAAGAGCAAGAGAATGTGTCCTAATGTTTCCACTTAATCATGGCAAACCAACCTCATTTGGCTAGCAACCTGCTTAGATTATGGAACTCTTTACCCATTATGGCAAATTAAAAACCAACTGGTTGATTCTATATAAGCAGGTGGCATCACTCGCCTAATAACTGCTAAATAAATCTCCAATTGGTTGGTGATGAAACCCAACTGATCCCAATTGTTACATTTATTAGTAAATCAATGATAACTATCAGATAAATTGATTCTACCAGCAACTATTCCTGATGAGATCTTAGGCATTTACACAGATTGAACCTAGTGGTTCTGAATCTGAAGAATTACCCCAAACTCTGCTGACATTATTAAACTGATATCAAAAACATCCAATATCAAAATCATCCACTAGTAGGACTTATACCTCAGCAAACTAGCAGCTTATTTAACCTAGAAAGCTGAAAATGTGGGCAAAATCCCAAAAGTTAGGTTGGAAAGAAATATACAGATCTAATGGTGACCTGACCTGAATTGTTAGGAACCCAGCATGCAAGGGAAATACCTGACTTCCTTCATGGGTATGCTAAGACCCACTCTGGTAGCCATGGTACACAAGGCACCGCTGGGCTAAGAATGCTGTGGGTGGGTACATTGGAGGAGTTTTGAAAAGGTTTCACCCATGGATTTATTGCTTATGTCATTTTATGTATTAAAAAAGCCAAATGGATGTATTTTAATAGATATTTTATATAAACTAAATGGGAAGTAAAAGACAAGAATAATCCAATACCCTACCATTAGCAGGGTGTTGGGTTTATAGTGGAAAGGGGGAGCTGCTAAGCTGAACCATGATAGGGGGAAATGTTTTCCAATTTTAATTCATTAAGTAATAAATTTGACCTCTGATTTTACCTAATAGTATTAACTGAGAGTTAAGCTATTCTTGGGACAATTTCCTGAATTCTAAATATTTGATTTTGCCTTTTTGATTTTGGAATGGGATGTCAGGTTTTATCCCTGTTTTTAACCCTTTCTTTTCATTTTTTTGCTTGAATTTTGTATTCTAAATAAGTTTTTCCTTTCAGATTGACTTTTGGTTGAACTACCAGTTGGGCAGGGAATGGGGACTGTGGTGTGGGGCTTCTGGGTTCTCCTAAACTCTTCACAAAGTTGCTTAATTTTTTTAATAAAAACTTACAAATTTTGATACTAGAATGGGTTTGGGTTAGGGTAATTGTGGGAAAGGCATAAGGCAAACAGGGAGGGGAAGTAGCCATTCATCTCCCATCCAGGGGATGCCCTAGGTCAGAGATTTGGGTGAGAGGCAGGGCCCTAGGGTTTGAACCTTTTTTGGTTCTAAAGGGGTGCATGACCCTATCCAGCTTAATAGCTGGAGCTAAGACCTTTACAGTGCAGTTGTGTAGTTATTTCATTTGGGAGTCCATTGGTGAAATAATTTGATGTGAAGGGGTCCAATGGCAAAGTAATTAATGAGAAGGGGTCTGTTGGCAAAATAAGTTTGGGAACCACTCCTTAAGCTAACATAGTGAGTATTGAAGTAAAAAGTTAGTATATATGGAGATTCAAGTGGGTTTCCATTTTCAATTTTTGCACCATTAACCAAATGAAATATGCAGCTAAACTTTAGACTATTTTAGGTAATCCTACTGCTTGCATCATAAGTTGTCCACTGTTAAAACAAGGTTGGAAGATTGTACCTTCAAACAACATCCAGATCTAAATAAATAAATATAGAATAGAATATATATTGGCAATTGATAACCCTCTCGAAATGAAGTTTCAGGCCAATCACTAGTAGAGCTAAGGATAGGCTTGCACACGATCCGAACTTTCCAAAACGGAAACGGAAACCGTTATGAAGATGCCTGATTCAAAGGGTAACTGAATAAACTTGGGTCAGGCTGAAGGACACGACAACCAACTTCGTTTCTCTCGTTTACCCTTCAGTTAATGCCTCTTCGTAGGCATTATTAATTAGTAGTAAACCTTTTATACCTCGTTTTAATTAGCCTTTTGTTATCGGCCCAAGATAGTTAACATCCAATTGCTGTTTAGTGGTTTCCTAGTTTGATTTATCCTTATGCCTCACCCGCTGTCGGTGCTACCCAGAACTGTTTCCTGCGGTAAGGATCTTGCTGAAGAGGGCGAGATCGTAGAAGATCTTATTAGTAGTGTCTCATCCACCCCTAAACCTAGCAAAGAAAAGGATGCCGCGGTTTCCGCCGTGGTAGGCAAAGGGCCTTCGCTTCAAACGGCTTCTAGTTTCGATCGCAAATTCACGCGCTCCTTAGAGATGAGTTCTAGACGTCCTTCTACTCCGGATCGAAGCTCCGCTTGCCATCGTCTAGAGACAGGGACTTGAAGCGACCCCGCGCTTCGGAGTATGAGCGGTCTAGCCACGCTTCCAAAAATCATCGCGACTCATACCGGGAATCTCTTTCACGCCGTTCAGTGCGAGAGATTGAACTGAGTAAGTTATCAAATGGTCACTCGAGGCACGAGTCGCGGAGCAAGGTTCACGCGAAGGAAAGTCGAAAGCCTTCAAAGGACAATATATTAAAAAGGCCGAGCCAGGACGCTTCCAAGTCTAAGCCCGAACCCCACAAGCCCATTCCGAACCCCACCTTAAAAGAAAAGTAATAGCTTTATGCTTTTGATTGCTTATAGGCTTAGTCGAGCGGCCCCTAAAATTGACGCGGAGGAAGCGGTCGAGGTTGAGTATGACCTAGAAGATCCCGAGGTGAAGGAGAACCGGCTGATAGAAGAGCGCAGAAAAAAGCGCCAGGCCATCCTTGAAAAACATAAGCACCTTCGTGCGGAGGCTGCCGCTCCGAGTCCAGCAGCCTCTTTTACTTCTGATCCGGACAATTTTCATTCCAACAACAGTCCAATTGACTTTAAAAAATACCCTGGCAAGCCCTTTACGGCTGCCAAGTCACGTTCTCATTCTCCTTCGGGCTTGGTTTCTCCCGATAATGAACTCGCAGCGGCTGATTACAACCCTAACGCTAAGCGGTCTTCCAACTCTAAATTCTTTTGTGAGGGCAACGACGAGAGTGACTTCTTTAAAGCCCATCCAAGCGCTATATGCTCAGTAGTGCCGTGCGCAAGCTCTTCCAAACTAGCGGATGACGCTAAGGCGTGTGCGCCAGCTGACATCGAAGAATTCGACATGTTTGGGGATGAGGTGCCCCTCCCCCGCTTGAGTCACTTAACCCTCCTGTAAGTTGGTTCCTTATATTTTAACCGGCTGCCCTTAGGTAGCGGGCGAGGTTCCTGTTATTGCTCATAATCCTGCACTTCAGGACAATTGGGATGACTCGGAGGGCTACTATAGTAAGTTTGGGGGTTTTCTGGAACTGACCGCCCTGCAGGAATCACCCTTGGAGAAGTGCTGAATGATCGGTATCACGTGTTCAGTGTGCTTGGCAAGGGTGTTTTTAGTTCTGTAGTTAAAGCTAAGGATCTTTCTGACTCTGAAAAAGTTGTTGCAATCAAAATCATTCGGTGTAATGAAACCATGTATGTGGGCTCAGCTAGATTTTGCTGACCCGTTATTTAGGCACCGGCTTGGGCTCAAGGAAGTTGACATTCTTAAGAAGCTTCGGGACACTGACCCTAAAAACAAACGCCACGTTGTGCGTTTTGAAAATCATTTCGTGTACCGAGGGCACCTTTGTATGGTGTTTGAATCTCTTAGGTGAGCCCATACTCGTGCTTTGCTGATTCTCCAGTATGAATCTCCGCGAGGTGCTCAAGAAGTATGGGAAGGATGTTGGGATAGCTATCAAAGCCGTACGCGTCTATGCCCAGCAACTGTTCCTCGCACTCTCTCTTCTCAAGAAGTGCGATGTGATCCACGCTGATGTTAAGCCTGACAACATTCTCGTACGTCTCTAAAAGGAGCCTGGCTAATTTTGTTAGGTTTCTGATTCTCACAACACTCTGAAGCTTTGCGACCTGGGTTCCGCCTCGTATTCCTCAGACAACGAAATCACCCCTTATCTTGTCAGTCGCTTCTACCGCGCACCCGAAATAAGTAAGGGTTTCTGGTTATATGCCTGACGTGTAGTTTTGGGTCTTCCCTACGACTCGGCCATTGACGTCTGGTCTGCTGGGTGCACCCTTTATGAGATATACACGGGCAAGATTCTTTTCCCGGGGCGAAACAACAACCACATGTTGAAGTTGATGATCGACCTCAAGGGCAGGTTTCCTAACCGGATGGTCAAACGCGGCAGCTTCGCATCCCAGCACTTTGACGAAAATTTTAATTTCTTGTATCAAGACAATGGGACCACCAAGGTAATGAATTTGATTTTTTGTCTAATGCTTGGTTAGAAGATTAATGTTGCCAAGCAACCGCTAAAGGAGTTCAAGCAGAGAATCATGAGTGTTAGCTCTAACGCCACGGAGGATGAGTTAAGGCTGACCCATCTCCTTGTGGACTTCCTAGACAGGTGTCTTCAACCCAACCCCGAACACAGGATGAGCGTGCACGAGGCCCTCGAGCATCCTTTCCTTCACTGATCATTAGGATTAGTCATATCTTAGCTCTTTGTAGTTTATATTTCCCTTATTGGCTTCTCACTTCAATTAAACAAGCTATTGCTTATTGAATAGCTTAGCTTTAATCTTTACAAATTTTTACGTTTGGTCCTAGTTTGTTGATTGCTCCCAAGTAACTGCCCTTGCTGAGTCTTTGGCTAAGTAGCTTTGCTATATTTATTGCTTTGAGCTTTGTTTTTATAACCTACAGTTCTTATAAATTGCTGGTGATTTGTGGATTGCAAAAACGAAATTTTACCAAAAGTGAAGCCTGAGTTGATTTATCATACTTATATTGGACTCGTGTTTACTTGCACATCTCAAATGAGTTTACAAGGTTTAGGCTAGCTTTATATCCCATAAGCTTCATAATGTGACAAAGGTTAGTCCAGCAGCACATGAGCTTAATGTACCATACAAAGGAACTTAAATGAACGATGGCTATCACAGCATTGATAACAGTCCCACTTACAATACTGGTAAAATCAAATTTTGCTTTGTTCAGAAAAGCTACCCTCTCTTCCTGTTGGCGCTTCAAACTTTTCAGCTATCTAAGCTTTGATCTATTAATATAGATATTTATTTGAGGTAAGCCGGTGATCTATTTATATACAGGGTGTTTCATAATGAATATTGGGGTTTTAAGGCTTTGTAGTATTTTAGATTTAACTTATAATTATAAATAATATATCAAATGAAAGGGCAACTCAAACAGTTTTGTTTGTATACCTGTGCGCATGCGCTGTTTCCTGTGTCTTCCGTTAGAAAGCACTAGTAGCAAAGATGGCAACTAGTGAACAGAAAGCCTTTTGTATTTTACAGTTTGCAAGGACTGAATCTGTTGTTACAGTGCAATGTGTATTCCGTACTAAGCTCCATTGTGATCCTCCAAGTGATAACATCTGTAGATGATATCATCAATTTGAAGACACCGGCTGTCTTTGCAAAGGAAAGAGTATGGGACAACCAAGAGTGTCTGAAGAACTTGTTGAATGAGTGAGAGAGTCTTTCATGCGTAGCCCCAAAAAATCAGTTTGGAAGGCTAGTCATGAATTAGCAATTCCAGTGATATCTATGTGGAGAGTTTTAAGGAGATGCTTACAACTATGTCCTTATCATTTGCAGCTGTTGCAAGCTCTAAAGCCTAAATACTATAGTTTATGTGCCAACTTTACAAATGATATGTTGCTGCATGATGATAAAGACTTTTTGAATTATATCATCTTCAGTGATGAATTAAAATTTCACCTAAGTGGAACTGTGAACACATAATGTGCACATCTGGAGGTCAACAAATCTTCACAAGATGGTACAGTTGCAATGAGACTTCCCTAAATTAAATATTTTTTGTGCCATATCCCAGTGAAAAGTTTATGGGCCTTTCTTTTACGGTGAAGCAACTGTAACTGGTGTCTTATAGTGACATGCTAGAACTATGGCTCTTTCCTCAATTGGAAGAAGCTGAACCAGAGAACTTTATTTGGCAGCAAGATGGTTGCTGCCTCACTGGTATAACTCAGTACATGATTGGTTAAAATATATTGTACCCAACTGCTGGATTGGCTGTAAAGGGCCAGATGACAGAGCTTGTTTAGCATGGCCTCCATACTCACCTGATCTGATACCATGCAATTTTTACCTTTGGGGGTTCATTAAGGATCATATGTATGTGCTTCCACTACCAGCTGACCTACCTGACTTAAAAAACAGGATTGAAGCAGTTGTTGCAACAATTATCCAGACACACTGATCAAGGTTTGGGAAGAATTTGCCTATTGACTCAATGTGTGCCATGTGACTAATGGTACTCATATTGAACAATTATAAGGAAAACTCTTTGAATTGCTCAACATTTGATGCATTATTTATAATTGTAAGTTAAATCAAATATATACTACAAAGCCTTAAAACCCTGATATTATTTTAAACACCATGTAGTTCAGTATAAATTAGATTTTGAGATCTACACCATGAAAAATGGCATCACTTAATAATCAGCTGCTGGCAAGGGCATCATATACCCTCTTATATATAATATGAGCATACCTTTACATTAAGAACTTCACATTTTACTACAATACAGTCAATGTTGGTAAATTAACCAGAATAACTTTGAATCTTAACTATAAAAATACTAAGTGGTTGTAAACTAAACATGCCTTATTATAAATGTATAACTACACTAAGTATCAATATAATACCATTTTGAGTCTAATAGCTTGCATCTCTTAAAACTATGAAGAAACTAAACAGCGATGACAAATTTTTTTTCTGTAAAATAATATTATAATTGAAACCTGTAGAAATTATGATCTAGGTGCTAAGTTAAAGAGTCAGGCATCTATTATGGATGATTATAAACTTACAGCAATTTTAAACCCATATCTACTTTATAAGATATGTTTAGATACTGTAGTTTAAAAAATATATAAAAACATTTTCTAGAAAATCTTGGCCCTGTGCACTCAACTTAAACAGATGATATTATTAATGTATTAGACAATTAGATGTACAACTAGTTAGTAGAATTATCTGATGATGAATATCCACAAAAATACTTAAATTTTCTCATCTCTACTCTCAACAGAAGAATCCTAATCAGAGGGGCCATCTAGTACTAAAAAAAGGATCCTAATCAGAGTGATAATTCTGCTCCTATTCTCAGCCAAATAGCCTCAATGTTGTTAATGCTTTTATGCCAAACCCCCAGTGGAATAGGCCAACTGAATCAGAAGTCCACCCAAACATCAACTCAAATTTAGTGCAACTTTTTAAGAGAAAATGTCCCCTTTTATAGTCCTGAAGGGGGTTCAGGGGAGTGTAAATATTTTATCAGTCAATCATCAAATAATAACTCCAGTAACTGGCTAAACTGATGATATTTTCAAGATGGCTGATTAAAGATTATATTAATATATTACCCATGATTACATCATCCCAGACATCGATCTACCATCTAAAATTAAGCTCTATCAAGGTGAAAAGAATTTTGAGAGCACTGATAGGCTAAATCATCATTTAAATAAATTGAGCAACCTTTTCTTGACCTGAGTTTCTCAAATTCCACCATTAGCCTCAGAGTAGCATAAATACTAGGAGGCACTAATTTAATAGGGTTCATCGTTTTACCCCAAATGTGTATATTGATAAAATTAATATAACTAAAATCTGTTTGTGGCATATATTCTCCCCTTTAAAATTAAAAAAAACTCTCAAGAGTTTTAACACTCCTGAAACTGCTTGGTTTTAAAATCCTGTGTAACAGCAACTGCAAGCACCTAAAAGTGCCAGGATTCCAACAAATGGTGTTCACTATATGGGGAACCTGTATACCACAATCTTCTAACTAAAATGGAGGACGTTCAGGTGAGTAACCCTCCTACCCTCCCCGCTGAAAATGAACCAAGGATAGCTGCTTTAGAACATCAGATAGCCCACGTTCTGTCACACTTTAAAAAGCTTGAATGGCATCCTTCTTCAGATTTACATGGGGACGCTCTTTATGTCCCCTTTAAACTACCCTTTAGAGACAAGTTTACCCAAGTGAGGGTAGCATTGCTTTGTTTATAAATGTTTATGAATTTTCCATGGAAGGAACAACTGACCTTCAGAAAATTGACACATCCTCCCTTGCTTGAGTTGCATTTCCCAAAAATGAGGGTTCCTCATATAGACACCATTATACCTGGCAGAGGTTACTGAAGATATTATTAAAGAATTCAGCTCAAAGCAGAGTCTAATAAGGAAAAACACAGGTTTTTATGCGCCTTACCATGTATGAGAAGAAATAGTTACTGCCTTTGCTAAGCGATTCTACATAGCATCCCAGATGCGGTTAATCTCTAAGATACTAACTCTTGATGACGCCGTTGCTGCCATTATAACTTGCTTGGCTTCTCATCCTTCACTAGCAAGGCATATTATCTCCATGAAATGCTACTTCCAAAGTGTTTGTGACATAAAGGAGACTTTAAAAGATGTGGATCTCCATAAAGTTGGGTCTACTCAAGAAGTTGTGTTGAAACACCAAGTCCTAATCATTGAGGATCACCCACCATAGCCCTGTGGGAGGAGTTCATAAAAACCTCATGGCTCCTCCTGTGCCTATGTTTACGTTGAAACCTGACCCTTAAGTGCAACTCAAAAAAGACATCACTCTGCCACATGATCCCAAGTGCCCTAAGCCAGCCAACAAAGTGCTTAAGCCAAATATTGCTGAAGATGGAATGCCTTCTCCCATGGCTAAAACAGTAGTTGCGCTTTCTAAGAGCATCAATGCAACAAAGAAGGGCACATGGGCAAGTCATGTCATATTAAGATAGCCAACAAACATGATGTGCCTGGCTTTAACTTCCCTCCTATCAATCCTCTGACTTGCATAGATAACCCCTCTAATGATTACTCCAAAGGGCTATGAGAACGTTAGACATTATGTCCTCAGATCCCCAAGTGAAGTAGGGACACTGGACTACCTAAAACTGGAAGTAGTAAATAAGGCCATGATACCCAATGTGACCTATCTTAGCCAAGTCCTGTGGGTCCTGAGGTTATTGATACCACTAGTGATTCCAATCAGCTCATTGTTTTGCTGATCTGACCTCGTCATCATATTCATATTCTAAATCCATTAGAGATAAATATCCTGAGATGGCTAAAAACTTGCCTCCACTTTCCATCTTAAGGAGGTTCTAGCTCTCTCCTTTAACTTTAGTGGAACTGTAAACCAGCTGGAGGTAGTCATCAACAAGGTACAAGCTATGGCCACTGTTAACTTTTGGCGAATTTGGTTATTTCTCTGAACTGGTTGCACATGGTAAAACCAACTGAGCAACAGACAAGCGATATGAGGATTACTGGTCCTCAATTATTAATAATAATAAAGTACTTAATATGGAGCTATTGCCACAATAATACCAATTTATTTAATATTAAACTAACGACTATTCCCATTAACTCTTCCCTACTATTGTCTTTCTTTTTAAAAGACCTCCTCCTTTTCATTCTCACGCTCAAAACTTAATCTGCGGTCTTCTTAGTCAGTTTCACCCCTTCCTCTTAGTAATTCTCTATTTGCTACCAATTATGGGTTTCATTCTTTTATCAAGGCTTCAGCAGAATTCCCTCAATTTTTTAAACCATAATTTACTTCAATCAATTCATTTTTCATTGACATAATCTACTGCTCAATCTCATGGCTCACCCCAACTCATAAATATGATCCAATGGATAGGTAAGTTATCATCCAGTCATATCAATTTCTCAACGGCCACCCTTGAAACTGCTCCCTTATCAATGTAATCTCCTCAAAAACTTATCCAGAAGATTAAGTTGGCACCTGACATGGACTACTCTCAAGAGTATGGAACTGCAGTTCCCATCAGTATATGTGCTATTGGGGAATACTCCTCTTTAATCTCAGATTTGGGATGCTTATCTTATCAGTACCTTCTGTGGCTTTGGATAACAACAATTATTATATGCTTATTGGAGTTCAATTTATGCTTGAGTATGACGGAAATATCAACATGGAACATGGTTTCCTTAACTGCTCAACTATGAGGTGAATCTCGTTTCAACCAATAAAGAACCTAACAAAAAGACTACTCTTGCTCAGTTGATTAACCTTCTGCTACATTATTTTCTACACTATACCACATCAGGGAGCAATACAAAAAAGTTGCCCGTTTTGGTAGATGCATCAGAAGGATTTCCTTTTTTATGCCTCAGAAGAGATATTAATCAAGTCTGGTTAACAACGGGTTATCAACGCCAAGGTTACCTTAAAAAGCCCCCAAAACTTACTATTCCACATAACAAATATCATTGGATTTAGTTCTCTAGAGCCCCAAGTACTTCCTGGAAACTAGATCCTGCCTACCAGAGACCAATTAATATTTTGTTGGGGAATCTTACTGATAAGGACTCTATTGTAAAAAAACTACTGGAGAAAAGAAAAGTTCTTATTCCCATTGAGGATATTCAAAAAGTTCACTGCATTGGGTCTATATTAAAGATGGGCCTGCCTACTTACAAAATGTTATGTGCTCTGCCTGACGTTCATATCACAAATGATCTAACCTTGGATGAGCTTGAAAAAGTCCACTCTTTATTAGATACCTACAGTAATATCTTCTCTTAGTCCAACAGATTATGGGAACATGAAGAATGGAGCCATACAATTGATGTTATTAATTATAGTCCTATTTAATCAAAACATTACCACAAGTTAGAGGTCAAAGAGCAACAGATGAGGACAGGACTCAAGAAGTTAATAGACACTGGGTTACTATTACCCTCTCACAGCCCTTGGTCATCTCCTATCTTGCTTATTAAAAAATAAAGATCATTGGGTAGATATTGACTACTATAAATTAAACAACCTCACTAAGAAATATAGTTATCCCATCCCCCACATTGGCAATGCTCTTGCACAACTCTCTGGCTCTAAATTATTCTCTGCTATAATTTAGCTAGTGGGTACTGGCAGATATATCTTTCCCCACAATATCAGGAGAAATATGCTCTCATTTTCAGTGAAGGCCAACTCCAGACAACTCGCCTACTTCAAGGGTTGTTAAATGCTCCCGCATCATTCCAATGAACAATGGATAATATCCTGCAGGATCTTAAGCTCAGCTGCGTGATAGTCTATCTTGATGATATCATGGTCTTTTCTAAAACTTTCTATGAACATCTGACTCATCTAAAGGAAGATTTTCAACGCCTGCATGTGTCCAACATAGAGTTGAAGCCAACAAAATGTACTTTCGTCCAAAAAAGCTATATTTCCTCAGACATGCTATCCCCCAAAGAAGGAAACAACTTTTATAAGATAAGGTTGAAGCTATTTATAAAATGCTGATGCCTCAAAACTTCTGGACATCCAGGTGTTTCTGGGCATGATGGGGCATCATCATCATTTTCATCTCAAAGTTTGACCAGCTTGTGAGGCTCTCATTCAACTACTAGCTAAGAACACTCCTTACTATTGGGGTGTTGAACAAAAAGCCACCTTTGAGACAATAAAGCATTTTCTACAAAAAGTCATATCCTGCTCCACCCAGATTAGGTAAACCATTCATTTTATTTATTGATGCCACTGATTATGCTGAGGGAGCAATTCTGGCCCAGTTGATGAAACCATGTGGACAACCCATGTTATAAATCAGCAAGATGTTGTCTAAAGCTGAACGCAACTACAGCGTCACAGTAAAGGAGTAATTTGCTGGCTTGCTTACAGTAAAACATTATCGCACTTTCCTTTATGGAACTACCCTTACCATGGTTGCTGACCACGCCTCCTTATAATGGCTACAAAATATGAAGGATCCTACTGTAAGGCTATCCCTCTGATCTTTGAAGTTCCAAAAGCATGACACAAGGATTGAGAACCAAGCTGGAACCCACCACATGAATGTTGATGGATTGACTTGATTACCTGTTCCTCATTTAGATAATAGTGAGGCTGAAAGATTAAATGGCCTCCTAAGGGCCCCTTACAATTGGGACAATAAGAATGAACCTGTTAATAAGATGGCAACACGGCACTCCCGCAACACCAAAGTAGAAAAATGTGAAGTTATATAAAATGATAGGGGCAAGTTGGTTACCCTTTCTTTGACCTTCAGAAAGAGTAACTTCTATGATGGAGGCCCACTCTACCCTTGGTCACAGCGGAGTATGAAAGACCTATGAATGGATTAAAGATCAGTATAACTGGGAGAAAATTATGAAATCATCATCAAAGTCCTGTATGCTTGCTTAACTTTCAAAAAGCAATCCATTCTCAAGACCAAATATCAATATCAACCTACTACCCCTCAGCAACCCTTTCACATGATAATTTTAAATGTAGTAGGTCCCTTACCACAGACTACCAGTGTGAATCTCTACATACTAATAGGAATTGATCATTTTACAAAATGGATTAAAGTGGATCTCCCAGCTTAAACCTCTAAATCTACTGCAACCTCCCTTCATCAGTCTATTTTCACCCACCATGGTTGCCCCCAGGTTATATTCTGCAACAATGGAAAAAACTTCACCTCCAGAGTGGTTAAAATCCTGGATACTCTATGGGAGCGCAGCAATTCTTCTTGACCCCTATAACCCTTCTTTGAATGGTATAATGTAAAGAGAAAATGGAACTTTTGTATCCGTGTATGAAAAACGACCACTTCAGACCCTCTACACTGGGATCAATTCTTGCCTAGTGCTCTTATGGCAAATCTTATAAGTTATCATCAGATCCTGAAAATGTCTCCTTTCTAGGTTTTGTATGGCCAAGAACCTGGGATACCTGACCTATTAGCTAAAGATGTCTTTTGGCTAGGGTTGACAATCCTGACAAAGCAATGAAGAGGTTTGCCTAATCTCATTCAGTAAAAATCTGATGCTATGACCGGCCTAGCGAAAACTGTCACTAAAGAGGGCCAAGAAGCTAATGAGCTCAGACCATCTCTACCCTATTTTCAAATATATGACTTGGTTTTATATTATCAAAACCATATTACTCTAGAGCTGAGAAGCTTGGGTCCATTTGGGAAGGACCTTTTATCATCACCTATAAGAGAGGTGATGAATATTCTTGAATATTCAATCAAATCTCTGCTTTTGTGGTTACTATCAACTGAGTACATGGGCGTTTTCTACGCCCCTATTTCCACCGGCATCCTTGAAGGGGGTAATGTCAGAAAATTGAATATATGACTAGTTGGTAAGAATGTTTGGTGTTGAATATCCCCAAAAATTTTGTTAAATTCTCCCATCCCAACTCTCAACAGAATAAACTTATATTGGAGAAATATTTTAATTCTATCACTAGGCTAAATAGCCTTAATATTGATATGTGGTTATGCCAAACCCCTGGTGAATAGGCCAACTGACTCAAAAGTCCATCTAAACACCAACTCAAATTTAGTGCAACTTCCTAAGAGAAAATTTCCCCCTTTTATAGTCCTGAAGGGACTTCAGGGGAATGAAAATATTTATCAGTCAATCATCAATTAAGAATTCTGGTAATATACCAAAATGGAAATATTTGAAGATGGCTGATTAGAGATTATATTAAGATGTTACTCATGACTACAACATCTTTCATGGATTTGGCTAATAAAAACTAGACTGGGCTCCCAGTTGGGGTGCATGAGCACCCAGTGGAGGGCCTAGAATGCCATAGACATAGCGGTATGAGAAACTTGTAAGAGTGGAGTTCTATTGGGTTATGAGGAAAGTAAAAGTTCATTAACGTACTGAAGGCCCTCAAGGCAAACAAGATGGTTGCAATGAGGGTAACTGCGAGGCTTGCAGGGGCAACCCTAAGGGTGGGAGAGGCAGGGAGGATGATGACTCCTCCAGGATTTGTAATTGCTGGCCTTCAGATTTGAATAGGAGAGCTTTCACACCAGATAGGGATTGCGCAGGGGACATAGCGCGATCAGACATGAGAACAGAGGTGAAATCTGACCCATGAAGGGGGTTGGGACCAAGCTTCCCCTGGATGGGGCGCTCCAGGTCCCACAGGTGGATTGAGCCATTGGCAGCTGAGGCGGTTGTGGACCCTGAGTCCACAAATGGCAGGGTAGGGCCACTCTGGTGCTGCTCCAACCGGTGAGCAGTTTTGGAAAACTTGGCAGTAGAACAGATGGGAGGGTACCCATTGGATGGATGCGCGGTAATGAAAAAAGAATCAGGTTTGTCATCAGGGGAAAGGCAGATTATCATGTTTGTGATCTGCTGCCACATGGTGGGGTCAAGCAACTGGATGATCCAGTCGGTGAACATCATTAGGAGAACTTGAGTGACAGCATGCTTCATTGGATTGATTGGCAAAATTTTTAGAAAAAAATAAGGCGGATGGAGGCCACGGCAAGCTGTATGGGGAATTTAGATTTTATTGAGCATAAAGCATGGAAGATAAGAGAATGAACCAACAACTGCCCCTGGGCAGGGCAGTTGACTTAAGTACTGGGTAAATTGCATAGGGAATGTATCATGGGATTGGGAGTTTGGGGTTTGGCTATGGGAATTTTGTTGGCTGGCATGGAGAGAGGTAGGGTAATGCTCAAAATTTTAACAAAAATCAAATAAAGTTTTGCAAATTTTCCCGCATTCCTGGGGCCAAACCAAGTCAATGCTACCAATCTGCATCCTGGTCATCCGAGTCAGCATGTTCACATGATTTGGATGTTCCAGATTTGTCCCAGGAGGCAGGGTCCATTGGATTGAGTTGTTCGCAACTCAGACTGGACTCTCAATTGGACTATTCGCACAATCTGAACTTTCCTGGATCCATTCCAGAGCATTGGGGAAACTGGTCTGAGTCATTTGGTACCTGGGTTGGGATCCAAGTCATACCCTGATCTGATTTATGGAGACAGCCAGTCTGGACCAGCTTCCTGAACCAGAATTTGCAGGCCGGGCTCCAATGTTGATAGACACTGTTTCCTCAAAATTTTGGCATAGTTTCCCTGGGGAGTGGGGGTCCCAGGGCCTGTCCATGGTCTCTGGTGTGTGCAATCTCTCTGCAGACTCCCTCTATTAAACTTACCAGGGTTGAGGAGGGGGAAGTGGTGGGAATGGGGTATCTTTGGGGGGGGGAAGCAGTCACCCAGCGCTCATCTATCACATGGGCTAAGTTGCTAAGCTGTGACAGTGGGTCCACTTGGCCTTATGACCTCTTTTTGTCCAGAAGGAGTGTTTGTCATGGAAATGGCAGAAGAAGTTTAGACCAGCCTGCCAGTTGGGATGCGTGAGCATCCAGAAAGCAAGCCAGAATGCCAGAGGCATTGCCAACTGTATGACTTGATATGGAGCCAGGAAATAGGATACCACTAAATGGTGGCGGAATGTCAGGGTTAGGAGTACCCTGATGGCAAACCACACTGAATAGACTTCAGACCCAGGGGTTCTAGCAACAGGGGTAGAAACTACTGGGATAGTTTCTGCGGGATTCTTGGTTGTTAAAACCATTTTGTCAGGGGTGGTAGAGAGGCGAATTTTCTCTTGTAGATGGCAAATATAGGGCCATAAAATCCCTGTATATTGCTGCCAGAAGGTCATGAGAACAGGGTTGTAGAGCCAAAAATTTTGGACTTGTTGAGCCCAATTGGCAATGGAGGGAACCATGGTAACCAAGAGAATTGGTAAGTCCCACCCAGAGTGCGGAGAGGCGGACCACCAGGGAAATAATATATGGAATGTGGTTGAAAGGAAGGAGATAAAAATTTGGGGTTTTAATAAAATTTTTATTTGGGAAATAAAGTAAGAAAATTGATTAACAATATCCTCAGTGCCTTGCAACTGATTAAATAGTGGTCAATTGGGTAGTGATAAGGTGTGGTTGGGATCCACAAATTTGACCTAACCGGCAAATTGGTTGATAGTGGGGGGTTTGTTCTTTGGTAACTGACATCGCAAAATTTGGTGGCAGGCCAAGTCTCTGTCAGTTCAACCTCAAACGTCTGGACCAAGGGTCGATTACATTTCCAACAGTTAGTATGATGGCATTTGGCCCAACAAGCGATGGGAATCCCTCAAGGCCATCCCAGATAGGGATGGGACCATTTGGTTGGGAACAGGTTTGGGATGGCCAACCCACCCACACTTGGTCATTTAACTAAACATTTGGTTGATAGTAGCCCATCGGGCGCAATGCCCAAATTACTATTAGAGGACTTTGAACTCTCATCAATGATGACCAATTTTTGTTCTACTGATTTAGGGGTCAAATTGGAACTGTCAGGCGATCCAGCAGTATCTCATTCTTCATACTTTTACAGCCACTCGAATTTTGGCCATCAGCCCAATTGCCACCCAAATTAGTTCTGACCAATTTCAGTTCAATGATCTCAGCACAGATTTCACTAATTCCCCGCAACAGTTCTGCCGAGGTGAGTGAGGGAATTGAGGGTGGGATCCAAAGTGAATGGGCTGTCACCCATCGCTCATCAACTATGTGAGCGAGATTGCCCTGGGTGATGAGGGGTACCACCATCCTCTTTGGTGTTTTCTTATTTGGGAATGGAAAGATAGCTCGATCAAGGGCCAAAGGACACTCCCTGAGACTTACAGTGTTGCTCCCTATCCAGTTGTAGGTGCTGGTCTCCAGGACTTACAACATCCCAGCCATCTATCTACCATCTTAAATTAAGCTCAATCAAGGTGAAAATGATTTTTGAGAGCAATGAAAGGCTAAATTATTATTTAGATAAATTGAGCCACCCTCTTCTTAACCTGAGTTCCTCAAATCCCACCATTAGCCTCAGAGTAGCATAAATACTAGAAAGCACTAATTTAAAATGGTTGACTGTTTTATCCCAATAATGAATATTAAAATTACTATAAATAAAATCAGTTTGTGGCATATATTCTCCACTTTAAATTTTAAAACAGCTTGCAAGAGTTTTAACACTCCTGCAACTGCTTGGTTTTGAATCGTGTAAAACAGCAACTGCAAGCACCTAAAAGGTACAGGATTCCAACATTATGTAAGTACTTAATATGGTCAACATACAATTTTTAATATAGATTAGAGTTTTAGAGTCTAACTTTTAAAGAAATGTGTTCAAGATGTTAAGAGCTAGGTATCAGAAAAAACTTATAAAAAGTAAAATAATACAAGCATAATCATATTTTGGGCTAGATAACCTAAAATAAACAAACATCTAAAGAGCTTAGAGTTTAGTAACAAATTTTTTTTAAATATATATCACAACTGCTTTTCACTTTCATAAAAAACATTTTCTAGGAATTTATTATCTGTAACTTTAATTAATATTCTACTGCATATAATTTTTCAGTTATTAAGACTTTTCTTTCTGCTTGGAGTAACTTTTGAGAAATTTTGATTAAAAGAAAGTAAAAAGAGCCTAACTAGCCTATGCTAACCTCACCTGTTTGCTCCATGAGGACCTCGGATTCTCCACCAGCTGCTCTTATATGGGGCAGTAGCCTGAAACCCCACCGAGCATTTTCCATCCAGAAGGAAAACACGTTCATATTGGCTTTTCCAGTCCCAATAATACATCAGGTTAGTTCATTTCACCCAAGGATCTCGCCATCTACCTGGCACGCTCCCAGGAAGTGCCTTGCAGCCCACTTGTTCTCCCCCAATCCCAGCTGCACTTTGGCCTTTGGGTCAAATATAAAAAATTATTCCCATATGCAGAAAAATCCATTATTGACTTGGTCCAGGCAGTGATGCTGCCAGCCAGATTCATTAATTTTCACCCTTATATAGGGTATTTTGAACTTTGCTTCACTTTTTAAGCTGATGCCGCCACTGAAGCCACCGTTCCCTTGGTTTTCCAGGGCACTCCTATCCCCACAACGCGCACCCAGCTCCCCACTGACACCACTATGGTGGTTCAGTTTGCAGGGTTGCCCACTCACCTTCCCTTGCGTTGCTCCATCAGGAGCTGATGGAAGGCTTAGCCGCATATGGCTCCAACCCCATCCTTCAGTTTGTGGTCCCCAATAGAACCGCTCATCTTTCTGGGAATTGGGCATTCGTCACTTTTTAGTCCAAATTACAAAAAATGCTTGGTTGATTTCCCCCATGCCATCATTCCTTCTGCCCCTGACCACCCATTCTGAGCCCATGTCAAGGGTGGGCAGACTATCTGTCCATCTTGCTTCAAGTTGGATCACTCAAAGAATAAATGCACCTATCTTGCTGCATCCACCGGAACTGCGTTGCCTCCATATGGCCCCCAATATGCCACACACCCCACTGCCTTTCTGTTATTGGGTACAATTCTTCCCCCTCCCCCAAAACTTGCAGCCAATTCAGCGCCTGCAGCTGTCAATAAGGCCCCTCCTCAGTCCAGTGTCAATGCGCTAAAACCACTAAGGAGAAATCTTGGTTAGTGGTTTAATCCCAAGTTAATCCTCAAGTGACAGCCACAGCCTATAAATTCACCAGCCCTGATTTCCAATACAACTTGAATCCATGGACTTCATTGATGAAACCAATGAAATGGGAAATGTAATTGATGACTCAAATACCAAAGTAAAGAATTTATACATGTACAGCACCCCATTCAGATCCCTCATCATTTTTATGCCCCCCAAATGAACGCCACTGTGTTTCACTCTGACCATCAGCTCTCTGTTGCTGCAGCTGAAATCCCAGATAACACCAACATCCATGAGGTAACTGACTCATAAGTAGAGATACTTTCCAAGGGTCTCCCTCATCCCATTATTGCTCTGACTTTAGCCTTTCAGGGCAGACATAATATCCTACAGCTCCACAAACAAGCAAATACTGCCATCAAGAAAGTTGCTACTGCTTCGCAGGCCAAGACAAAAACGACCTGCACCACCATAGCCTTATTATCCCATCTTCCTTTCATCCACCTTCATGCGGAAATTGTTTTTCCAAATACCTAGGTGCAATTTTTGATGCAGGTAATTTTGACAACCTGACAGCCATCATCCAACTCGCTCCCCATATCGCTGATCACCATACACCATTGCTCTCTTCCTTGGCCCGCACACTTTCCTTTGATATGGAATCTGATACCAAGGATCAGCCACCTGATCCCCCTTCCCCTTCCGCCAAGGTGGGCTGAGTGACTCGTCACTGTCCCACCTGGTTGATTTTATTCTCGTTTGGTTGTGTTTCACCTGCTCTTTTGGGCAGTTAATCATTATTTTTGGGTAGGTCTGTTCATTCTTTTTTTAGTTCTTTGATCTTTGGTAATGTCCGTCCCCTGGTCAGCTTGCCTCAGTTAAATAAAAATAATTTTTCAGGTATTAAGATTTACTATCTTATATAAGGTGATTTAAGGATAATCAAAACAAGAGTTATAAATCATAAGTAAAGGTAAAGGCAACAAGTTATATTTTTACCAAAATTTATAGGGCTGAAAGTTTATACACTAGTTACATAAATTTGTGTCTTATCACAAATACCTTACTGCTATACTCCAAATTATTATAGATGCCCTCTCACATTATCAGCTAATAGGGGTCCTGTTTAAGTACTTAAATTAGACAACAAAAAATAATATAAACTTTTGCTTCCACTACTATAGTTAGTTTCCCTTCCAACTAAGCTCTTAATCCTCATGATAGCATCTGTTAAGATTTAGCTTCACTTCTTATCTCTATAAGATAATTTGTTACATGAGATTTAAATTAATATTTTTTAAAAGCCTGGGCTTATTTAAATTTGAAATTTTATTTGGGGAAGGCTGACCAGGGACAGACACTTCCAATAAGTAAACTAAACTAGCGAAACGAAATTCAGCAAGAGGAGGGCACCACAGAGAAGCAAACGATATCTCCTATTGCCAGCGGGAACGCCAAGAGAAGGAAGTGGGGTTATGCATGTCGGGGCTCATGCCACTATTGAATAAATATGTAGGAAGGGGTCTCAAGCGATGAACCAACCTGGGAACCAGGATGAGACCATCTGGCGGCGACAGGGTGGGAGGTACCCAAACATCCAAGCTTGAAAGTGTCCACAAGGTGCAACTGAAACTGGCAGATAGCTTCCTGGAGGGTGAGAGTAGAGCCTGAGATAGCATCCAAGACAATCGTGTGGATATTCCACATAGCGATTGCAGCCACTAAGGCATGGAGGGAAGGTGGTAGAGGGGAAACCATGGACAAAGCGAAGATGTCCTTAGACAGGATGAAGGGCTGTGCTTGATCTTGGTGAAAGTGACGCTGAACCTCACGCCATATTGCTTTTGAGGGAGGGTACTCTTCCAGGCAGTGAACCAACGTTATATACTGGCCACACACGAAGCAAGATGATTGCAAAGCGTTAGGGCGCTCAGCAGTATGGTATACCCATCTCAAGCAGCGCCACACATGGAAAAGAATATGCAGCTGCAGAAGAGGGTGGTGGGCGTACTTCCATATGAATTTCTGGGTATTGAGGGAGTAGGAGGTGTCCAACATGTCCAAGTAGTCCACCCTGGCTATGGTAGGGGACCTCATGGGTATCACTACGTTCAAAATGGGTATCCTTGTACTTCCTGGGTGAACTGAGGAGTAAGGCGCCCCCTCTGGGCGGTGTGCCCACTGATGCGAATTCTCCACTCAGCGCTCTGAATGGAAGGAGGATCCTTTTGAAGTGGGGAGACGTCAGTGTGGGCCCGCAGAAGAAGGGTGTGAGGCGAGATACTTTAACAGAGAATGGGGGTGGGCAGGATTGGTGAGGCCCAGGGCGTGGGAGAAGTTGGAGCAGGCTGCGCGGGACCAGTGCTGGGCTGAGATCGTAGGGTTGGTGACTGCAGCGATCCAGGTGCCAAGGATCTTGGCGGCGTGGACCTCATAGTTGAGCAGGCCCATGCCTCCACTATGTCGAGGGCCAAACATGACATCCAGGCGCACTGGCGGTGGGCGGCCTAACCAAAGCCACCCTTGAAGAAGGGCGTATAGTGACTTGTAGAAATAAGGGGAAAAAGCGATGGTGTGAGCCCCAAACCAAACTTTAGAAAGGAGAATAGAGTTGGCTAGCACTACTCTGCCTGTAAGGGAGGTCTGACGGGCTTTGAGGGAAGCTATACATTTTGTAACGTTGTATAGGATATGATTTTCCATCACCATTGAGGCGTACCCTCCCGCCTCCAGCCACACCCCTAAATGGCGGACAGGGCCAACGGTGGGGCTTGTAACAAAGGGGAGCACAAGCGGGGCGGTGTGGGGTGGGCAGGGCAAGCGATCTCATGAGCAAGTTGTTAAAGCAGGTAGAAAAGAGGGCTCTGGGGCCCAGCGGGCTTGATACTGACCAAGTAGTACAATTTTGGTACTGGAGGCATTAAGTGCAACATTACTTACCCATGAGTAAACCTGGATAGTAGCTTTAAGCGCGCGTGCATCATGATTGTTAGACACCCCAAATACACAATCATCAGAAAACGCCAACATCTTGACTGGTGCTTGGCCTTGCACATAGACACCAGTAAGGTGGGCATTCACATTTCAAAGAAGTAGGTCAAGGCTGAATTTATACAATAGTGGGCTTAGAGGGTCCCCTTGACGTAGGCCCCTTTGAGGACGAACTACATCTGTGAGGAAGCCAGAGCCATGCACAGCCATTGTGGCAGATTCCGTGAGCAACATCACCCAATTAATGAAATGATATGGGAGGTGTAACTTGTGGAGGCAGGCTCTGAGGTAATCCCGGTTGACTCTATCATAGGCCTTCTGCTAGTCTAAAAAAACAAGTGCTCCAGAAGCCGTGGATTGACAGACGTTGGCTACGGTGTGTATGTTGTCCCAAACAGACCTTTTAGAAATGAAATCAAATTGTTCAGGGGAAATGAGAGCAGAGGCAATCACCCCTAGACGGTTTTCCATGATTTTAAGTAAAAACCTTTGTGTCTGTGTTAGTAAGTGAAATGGGGCGCCAGTTGGTCAAGTCCAGCTTATCCCCTTTCTTGTACAACGTTATTGTGAAGGCCTCTTGCCCTCCAGGAAGGAGGCGCGTTTCCATAAGGCATTGATTATAGAGGCAAGCAGCAAGGAGGAAAAATATTTTAAATACTTCTTGTATTACTCATAAGGGATATCATCTAGATATGGGCATTTCCTGTACGGTGCACCGCGAATGGCAGACCAGAGTTTGTCCCAAGAAATCAAATTCATAAAAACCAGAAAACAGGAAATGGTGCAGATATGTGCACTTTCAAGAAAATTGTCCACATCGGCTGGCAGAACTGGATTGGAGCAATACAATTTGTAGTAATACTTATATACTTTGATTACCACTTCAGCTGGCGTATCTGCGACGGAGTGGTCTGGCCTTTGCACCTGTGTGCAGGCCAAGCTCTGGTGCAGTGCGAAGAATTTTCAAAAAAGTAAGTGGAACATGTATCGCCCGCTGTTATATGCTTTACTTTATACTGAACACAAACCTGATGCTTGTGTTGTCTTACCAGTTTGTTGAGGCCAGCGGACACTTCTTCCCACTTGCAACCCCAAGCCAGGCTGTATCCTGTTGCTGGGAAATTGTTTTCCAGATGGCCCACTTCTGCCAGCATGTAAAAAATGACTGCCAAGGCAGAATGCGAGTCTTTGATAAGATGTGGCAAGCCTGGTGGATGGTGTTCACTTTGAAGGTTAACAAGGTGGAGAGTGGGTCTTCACATAACGGTGTGGTAAACTCTGGAGCTGAGGTCTCAGTGGTCACCCATGAGGAAAACCTGGGAGACGCAATCTTGGTGGGGCGGAGTTTGCACCACTTTGGTTCCTGGGCCTCTGGATTGGACAAATGGAAGGAAACTGATACCATTCTGTGGTCAGATAAATTGATTTTCGTTGTGGTAAAGTGAAAATTTGGGATTGAAATTTCAACGGCATGAGAATAAGGTCAATGTGAGTCATAGACCTTAGCTGGCTGTTATGCACATGGGGGGTGAGACATGTTTGTGAGTAGCAGTGCATGACGTGGAAGAGTATCAAACAACCCCAGGGTGGCTTTTAGAACGCAAAGTTCAATGTGCCCCTGTGGGGGTGTATGTGATGAGGGCTAGCGGTCTGTGGTTGGGTTGGTTCAGAAGTTCATGCAGCCAACAAAAAATGGGTCGGGGGGTAGCAGAAGGGAATTGATGGCTGAGAAGAATTTCTGACAATATTGTGCACAGGTTGGGGCATAAATGTTAACAACAGCGTGCACTTTGTCCTCCCATGAAAAAAGACTACAAGGTTGTGGCTGTCAAGGTATGATGTTGAAGAAATAAATTCAAAACTATGGGTCACTCAAACAAACACCCCACAGTGTTGTGACCAAAAGGAAAGGGAAAGGAGGAGTATGGTTGCTCATGTTTCCTCTGCACCGCGTGGACAGTGGGTTTCCTGAATGGCCAGGATGTCCACAGGTAAATTATTTTTTAAAAACTCAGTTTCTTAGCCCAGGATGGTTTGGCCTTGAGTTTAGCGATGTTCAACGTCCCTATAGTTAAGGCTCCCCCATTGCACCTTAGGTGTGAGGGGAAGGGAACCTGTGCCCTTCATCCTTCTATTTTTCAGCACGTTGCTGAGTGTCAGCATGAGTATTCTGTGCTATGGAGTATGGTTTGGTATGGGAAGCTTTAGAGGTGGGGTTCACATTGGCTTTTGCCTTCTGCTTTTTCCCCACTGTGGGACAAATTTTTGGCGTTAGGTGCACCTGCAGTGCACCATTGCATGATGGTGGAATATCAGCAGGATTATTGGTGAGTGACTCGGATTCAATCAATGTTTGGTAGCATTAGTCAGGTGAAACTGACTCACCCATTGGGTCTTCAGCTTGGGCGGACCAATCTTATTGGTAGAAGGATTTTTGAGCTGCTTCCACCGTGAATAACTTGATGTCCTCCTGGAGTTGGGCGGGCGGGATCATGGATGCAGTCTTGGCCACCTCCTTGGCTGCCACCGCTTTGTGGCCCTGCTTGGCCTTCTTACACTCCTGAGGGGACACAGGTTTTACTTGAATGTAGTACCCAGGTGTGCCCCACAGGAAGGCTGCGTCAGTGTCTACTGCCAGTTCATAGTGGGCGTCTGCACCATGCATTGCTTCTGGGATTTTTTCAGTTTGAGTAATGCCCTCCTTGGCAGGGCATGTATGGGCCTTTTGACCAAAAGTGCAACAGAAAGTGCGGATAGGAGGCGCGCTATCCAGGGTGACCTGAATTGGTGGGAGTCTTGCCCATTTAATTCTACAAAAGTGGTGTGAGGGATTTGGGTCAATTCTTCCGCTATCCCCACAGAAGGGGTGAGAACAGCAATCACCTTGCCCGTGCACAGGTCTGGCATGAGCGTAAAGTGCTGCATCATGAAGGATTGGATTTCCCCATATTTGGTGAGCCTAGCCTTCAGGTGGTTCTCTAGCACAGTGCACTTGACTGTAGTATGTAGAAAGTCAAAAGTTACAAAAATTTGGTTCAATTTTGTCCAGCGAGTGTGCTTCATTTTGACTACCTGTTGACCATCTGGGAGGTCCACTACCACTTACACTTTTGCGGCTTTGTCCGCTGCAGTTTTGCTTTCAAATCCTAGATCCAGCCAACCACAAGGCATGGAGTATGGTGCGATGTACACTGCATTTGGGAAATGTGTGTGTACATCTCCACAAAACCTTTCCTAAAGTCCCGTTTGTTGAATATCCAGGAAGAAATGCACCCCATGCTCCACTGACAAAAGTGGTTGGGAGTGCGGCATATTGATTATCTGGTTGCAGTGCGCTTGCCAGGCCAAAATTTCCAGGGAAAAGGTAACCACCGGTTTTTTATTATTAATTTTATCTATGCCGCTGGATTTGCTGGAGTGTTTATGTAACTTGGTTGATGTGGGGCCTACACCTGTGCCCTTAACTTTACTCGCCCAACTGCTACACAACATTTGGTGCACACTAATCTCCTCGATGAGATTATCAAACTTACCAAGACTTGAATTGAATATGTTGCAAAAGTGTTTGCAATGAGAGAGAAAAAGTATATTTTTATGAATCAATTAGTTTAAAAGTCTGGTTTTATTATGTATACTTAAATATTTTAAAGAGCATCCAAAATAACAGATTCTATATATATTTAAGAGGCATAAGTATCTGAAAAAAGGATAAGAAGATATCTTTACAGCGATATGACTTAAATGACAATTAAGATAAGGATCACCTACCATCCCTATCCTTTTGGTCGAAGCACTGTGGGGTGCTAATTCAGAAAAACAATTTTTTCAAATTTACATCTTCAGAAACATTCCTAAATAACCAAGTGCTCATTGTCACCTTCTCATAGGCCGATGTTGCACACACAATTGTCAACATTTACGCCCCAAATGGTGCACAAGAGCGTTGGGAATTTTTCTCATTGGTCAAATCCCTCCCGCTACCCCCAATTCTTTCCTAATTGGTGACATGAACTGTTGGCTAACCTCACCAATGGACCGGTGGCCACCCTCACCCCACGCCCCACAGGGTCACGTAGAACTACGCATTCTAAAAGCCACCCTTGGGTTAATGGATACGCTGCCACGACATGCCCCACTGCTCAAAAACATGACGCGTCCCCACATCCACAACGGCCAATTAAGGTCCATGACCTGCATTGACCTTATTCTAGCGCTGGCAAAATTCCAACCCCACATCTCCCACTTCAAAACAACGAAAATAGAATTCTCCAACCACCGACTGGTCTCGATAACATACCACTTACCCGTCACAGTTGCAAAGGCCCCACATTGGTGCAAAATCCGCCCCCCAGAGCTTGCGTCGCCAGGATTTTCCACGTGGGTGGAAGAGGCAACTTTGGCAAAATCATTTGTTGCACCGTTTTGTGCAGACCCCATTTCCACATGGGCAACTTTCAAAGAAGACACCATCCGCCACTATCGCCATCTCTCATCCAGATGCTCACGAGCCACATTGGCAGTTATATCGTGTGCGCTAGTGGAATTGGCCCACTTGGAGTCCAACATTCCAGCCACAGGATACAGCCCTGCATGGGGCTGGAAGTGGGTGGAGGCAGCCACCCACCTCAACGCACTCAAAGGCAACACAAACATTGGGATAGTGTCCAATACAGGGCCACACGCATCACTAAAGGCGACAAGTGCACCACATACTTCTTCAAAAAATTTTGCACCACATGCCAGAGCATGGCCTGCACACAGGTGTGAAGATCGGATAATTCTATTGTGGACACACTGGCCAAAGTGGCAATCGAAACGCAAAGATATTACTCTGAGTTATACCAAGCCAAACCAATTCAGCCGGCTGAAATGGCGGAATTTCTTGACAGAGATCATATCTGCACCATTTTCTGATACCCGGAAATAATGAATTTAATTACTCCAAACGAATTATGGACTACCATTCGCGGTGCACCAAACTGAAAATGCCCAGGCCCGGATGGCATTCCATATGAGTTCTACAAAAAATATTTTAAATATATATCCCCATTGCTGCTAGCCTCACTCAACCAAAGCCTGTTGGAAATGCGCCTCCTACCAGGTGGACATGAGGCTTTTACAGTCACACTCTTCAAGAAGGGGATAGGCTAGACTTAGCCAACTGGCGCCCCATTTCTCTAACAAACACAGACACCAAAATTTTAACAAAAATCATGGCTAACCGTTTAGGGACTGTAGCATCTGCCACCATCTCTCCAGAACAATTTGATTTCATCCCAGAAGGTCGATTTGGTATAACGTGCACTCTGTGGCTAGTGTCAGTCCACAGCCTCTGGGGCACTTGTATTCTTGGACCAACAAAAGGCCTATGATAGAGTAAACTGGAAATACCTTAGGGCCTGCCTCCAACAATTCCGCCTACCTCCCCGCTTCATTAACTGGGTGATGCTGCTCACGGAATCTGCAACAATGGCTGTGCGCGGCCCAGGTCTCCTAATGGAAGTAGTCCATCCTCAAAGGGGCCTGCGACAAGGGGACCCCTGAGCCCACTCTTATACAACTCTAGCCTTGACCCACTACTGCGAAATGTGAATGCCCAACTCACTGGGGTCCATGTGCCAGGCCAAACCCCAGTCAAGATGATGGCATTTTCAGATGATATGCATGGTGGGGGTGTCTAATAACAAAGATGCACGTGCGCTTGAAGCCCTCATCCAGGAATATTCCCGGGTAAGCAACGCGGCACTGAACGCCTCCAAAACCGAAATCATCCTCCTTGGTCAGTTTCAGAACTGCTGGGCCCCAGCAAGTAGTTCCCAACCCAGCCCAGCTGCTCGCCCAAGTCCACGCCTCACTAACTCAAAACACACCGCTCCACTGGTGCTCCCCTTTGTGCTGCGACCTACCATAGGACCGGTACGCCATCTGGGCATGTGGTTGGAGGCAGGAGGATACGCGTCAGCAGTAATGGAGGGCCATATACTGGACAACGTGACGAAGCGAATCGCCTCTCTCAGAGCCCACCCTACTACCCTCACTGGCAGGGTTGTTCTTGCCAACTCTATGCTCCTATCCAAAGTCTGGTTTGGAGCCCACGCCATCCCCTTCTCCCCAAGCTTCTTCAAATCCCTGTATGCTTTGCTACAAGGTTGGCTTTGGTCAGGCCGCCCTCCACCAGTACGGCTAGAGGTCATGTTTGGCCCTCATCATCATGGTGGCATGGGCCTACTTGACTTCAAAGCCCATGCCGCCAAGATCCTAGGCACCTGGATTGCAGCCATCACTGCTCCTACACTCCCACCCCAACACTGGTCCCGCGCGGCCCGCTCCAACTTCTCCTGAGCCTTGTGCCTCAACAATCCATCAAACCCCCACTCCCTGATGAAATACCTCGCATCACACACATCAGCCACAGGTCCTCACGGGACCAAAACCCACTACAAACGAATCCTACTCTCCATGCGTAGCAGAGTGGAGAATTCGTATTAGTGGACATACAACCCAAAGAGGCCGCCCCTCTCCTCAGTTCACACAAGAGGTACAGGGGCTACCCATCCATGATGGCGTGATCCCCATTCGACCCCAAGTCCTATCCAGGGTGGACTACCTGGACATGATGGACATCCCTTATTCCACTGAGACCCAAAAGACTATCTGGAAATACGCACACCATCCTCTGTTGCAGCCTCAAGTCCGCTCCCATGTGTGGCGCTACCTGAGGCGGGTGTATCGTACAGCTGAGCGCTCTAATGATTTACACTCATCCTGTGTTGTGTGTGGCCATTATGGAACGCTGTTTCACCGCCTGGAGAAGTGCCCCACCTCTAAAGTAATATGGCGCGAAGTCCAACGTCTGCTAGGCCAGGATCAAACACATCCCTTCAGTCTGTCAAGAGATATGTTTGCTTCATCAATGGCCTCCCCCCTCCAACCCTCCCTTCATGCTCTGGTGGTTGCAATCGCCATGTGGACTATCCACACGATTGTCTTGGATGCCATCGCCGGATCCATCCCACCCTCCCTGAAGCTGTCCACAGATTCCGGTCTCATTTGGTGGATCACTTTCAAGCGTGGATGTTTGGATACCTCCCACCACGTCGCCAGCAGCTGGTCTCCTCCTGGTTCCCAGTCTGGTTCATCAAATCAGACCCCTTCCTCCACATGTGTTCAATAGTGGCTACGCCCCCTACACACGTTCCCTCCCCCTTCCCATAAGTGGCGTTCCCGCTGGCAACAAGAGATAGCATCGCTTCTCTGGGGTGCCTCACCTGGTACTAAGTTTTGTCTCATCTGAGTCATATTCAGAAGTGTCCATCCCATGGTCGGCCTTCCCGCAATAAATTCAATACAATTAAGATAAGGATAACATTAATATAACGTAGTCCTGAACTTATATTGCGCTATGTTATTAGTTGGACTATATCTATAATGATACATAGATGAGTAATTTGAGTTTTAAACATAGCAGTTTAGATTTGCTGTTTGGTAAATTAGGTTACTATGAACTATGGTTTAAAATCATTACCAAATTGACAGAAATGATTCTATTATAAAGTTATCTAGTTCTGTGACACACTTAAATGATTTTAATTTTTCAGAAGTCTTTGTCTAACAGATTTAAGAAAAAAATCACAAATTATACACAACATGTTAGTTAATCATATACCTTGATTAAGTTCATCTTGGATATCTTTTAGTGATAAGATTCAGTTTGCATGAACATTAATATATGATTATAGTATAAAAATAAATCTTCATAATTTCTATGTGATGTTTTCAAAAATAGTATAAGTGACAATTTTATTCACAAAAAACTAAGCTATAACTAATGCTTTTAAAAAATCAAGGGAACAATCAGTTTTTAAATAAGTAAATATTTAAACTAATTTTATAAAATTTGGTATAGGAACCATGTTTGATTTATTAAATAAACTTACAAAATTTTAATATATATTAAAAAAGTAATTGAGGCGGATTGACCTTGGGACAAATAACCACAACAAAGTTTTTTATAGCCAGTACAGGTTTTAAACATGTTGTGATCAAGAACTGCACTAGAGTGGAAGCAGAAATTACCCTGCAGGCTAACTACCCTTAAAAGCTAATACATAGTTGTTATCTTTTCTTACTTTTTTATATATAAGAAAAGTATGCATAGAAAGTATAATTGCATTTTATCAAGCGCACACTTTTTGTAATCTTAATCTTTTACTATAATCTCTATATTAAGAACTGTCTGATAAATGGTAGTGACAGATCATATAATTTGTAAAGATACAAGCAAAAATAATAGCCATATATTTTAAAGTTAATGTTAAATAAATAAGATTTTGATTAGCACTTTTCTGACTGAATGAATTGCATTTGAGTATAAGCTAGCCACCATGTATTTCTTAACACTTTGCTGACCAATTGGGAGATCTCTCTGTTTTGTAAACTATCAGTACATAACCAATTGGGGAGATCTCCCCATTTGGCAATAGCTGCATTTTTTAGAAATAGAGTTAAAATGCTTTATGTTTGGGATCTCTTTAAACTTCTCCCAAAATAACGCAGTAAATGCCAAATGGGTAGAACTCTACATTTGGTCATGTACTGATAGTTTACAAAATGTGGAGATCTCCCTAATTGGTCAGAAAAGTGTTAATATAGACTATAGATAGATTACTAGATCAGGCTAAAGATATACACAAATATAAAAACTATATATACAATATAATATAAAATGTCAGAGTAGTGGTAGCATAGAGGGGTGGTTCCTGCTCCACTCTGAGTCAGGTTTTAATTAAAACAGGTTTGAAACAAGCAAAGGCTAAAAAAAACTTGGTGTGGTATATTTGTCCCAAGGGCAATCTGCCTCATTTACTTTTAATATCATAACATGTCAGGGAAGGATACCCCAGTGGTAGAATATGGACTCATTACCAATTTCTCCCCAAGTTTGATCCTGGTAGATGAACTTTGGGTAGGGGACAATTATGACTGTGTAGGAATTGTGTACCAATGCCCCAAACCAAGATAGCAAATAGCAAGGTGGTCCATGGAGTTCCTGGCCTATCATATGCCATGCATGGAGGTTTTCCAGGGTTTAACCTCCTTTCCCATTTCTTCAATTCCCTTAATTGGTGCAGTATCATCCCAGGTCAGCCCACCTCACATAAAATTTAATAAATATCATAACACGTTCGCTAGAAAGGTGTTATATATACAAAGGGTCACCTGTCTCTAATTTTTTTATATGCATATATTATATAGACCACATATCCCGCATAAAACATACCATAGGATTAGACATGGATTTATCTTATCAAAATATAATTTTTATTGATACTATAATTGTATCCTCAAGGGTGGTTAGCCTGGCAGGTAAAACTGCTTCCACCCTAGTGCAGATTTCGAGTTTGAAACCTGTACTGGCTGAAAATTTCTCAGTGGGGTATATTTGTCCCAAGGTCAACCCACCTCAAACATTTTCTTAAAATTGTATCCTCAAATTGCTATAAAACAGGTATGGTTTAAGGTGACCTAATTTAAATATATTAATATCATAATATATATGCTGACAATCTATAACGTTTTGTGCACATTTTTGTTTAAGATATGTATAGTAATCATAATGGAAAAATGAGTATGATAAAGAGCAACCAAGTGATTAATAATAGCCTATATAATCCAATACACGTTGTGTCAATTCTGGCATTACTGGCACCAAATTTCTAAGATCAGGTTAGGCACTAATGGCACATTGCTACAGCGGCTCTGATGGAAGTCTTCTGCTTGAAAATAGTTTGGTATCAGAACAATATACTTATCCTGGTACTAATCAGTATAAACTCAAATTCTTCTTGGTGCTACCTTAACTAGATCTCTATGTAAACTAGCCATTCTTTTATCTAAAATAAAACAAATAAGCATACAAACATAGTTTCTATATAATGAAAACTTAATGGATGAAAATATCAGGTTTTATACCCAGAATTATATGATCTAGAATGTGTAACTATTCTTTTGGTAATGTCTGTCCCCCGGTCAGCTTGCTTAAAATAAATAAAATAAATAAAATAAAATGAAGAATGTGTAGCTATTAAGGGTGATTAGTCTGGCAGGGTAATTACTGCTTCCACCCTAATGAAGGTTTTGTTCAATACAAGTTCAAAATCTGTACTGGCTAAAATTTTTTTGGTGCGGTATATTTTTCCCAAGGTTGACCCACCTCAATTACTTTTTTAATAAAACTTATATACCCTTTATCACCAATTAACCTCCTGGTCATTTAACTTCATTAATAAACTATTTTATAAGTTAATCTGAAAATTTGTGCTTCTGTGTAATTTGGCCCAGTTCTGACAGCTGGCTCTATCAAGGAGGTATCAGCTATGTCCCAAAGGCCAAATATATAGAAAAACCAACTTTCTCACTAATAACTATCCCTGAAGCACCACTTTTTATTGTATTACATAACCTCCTAATAATTTAGTACATGACCTCACACTTTAATATCAAAAATAGGAAAGCTACAGGGACTTTGATAACATTAACCAACAACCCATTGCTTTGACTTATTTGATATTATTGCATGTAAGAATCACCATAGGTTTTAGCTAGTTATATTGGGCCTTATCATAATTATCATTCTAATAATGACCATTACTTTTCTCATTTCAGGTTTTCACCAGGAAACCCAAGTATAAAAACTGTGGATGCCCCAAGCAGTAGAGATAAAAGTTTTTGAGTTGTCTTTTGGATGGCTTGACTGATAAGAATGACTTGAGAGAGGTGACAGAGTAGCACTTTTGCACCCTAAATGTCTAGTGTATATGTATTATCATGGGTACAATATTAATTATTGCAACTAGGAAAATAGTTAGAAATATAAGTTTTCTAAAAAATATCAAATAATCAATATTTCTTAAATTTTTTGATATTTATAGGGGTGACTAGGTGTCCAGTGGCAGATGAGGCGCTTGAGTCCTCTTCAACCAGTATCTTTGCTTCTCATCCAGTATTAGGGTCGAGCTGTAGCTACTTCCTTTGCGCAGCTTTGGGAATGTTGGCCTTCCATTGTGCGAGGGCATGTGGATGGCAGTCTCTGGTGTTGAGACAGAGTCTCATCTCATAAAAATTCCTGAATATCCTTCATAATCTTTGCTCATTTAAAGAAGAGGCTCACCTAGTGACAACATTCAATTTTGGAAGGCTCAATCCATGAGGAGGATGATCAAAAGGTTAATCAGTCTGATTCCAAGATAATTTGAGCTATTCTTTAGTATGAATGCTGACATCGCCCCCTTAAGATCCTGGTGAGGGGGACATAAGGGCACAAGAACCTAGCATGTACGTGCTTAACAACTTTGCCTTGAATAACTTTGGTGATGGAGTATTTGGAGCCAATTAATATAGTACGCAATAGGTTCCTGACCAGTAATTGTCCAACTTATTTGGATGCCCACTTGGGCGATGGTGGTATAATAGCACAGGTCTCCAATTATGTATAAAGAGCTGAATGTTTGGCATTAGACCATGTAGTCTCCCTGGTGATGGTAAAGAAAATCCCTGGGTGGTGAGCACTTAAAGCCTGAATATATCATTGACTAGCACCCTCATAATCAAATCAGCAGTGTTGGAAGAGTTGGAGTCCATTAAAGGCTTGACGCTACTGGGTAGTTGGGGCTCCCTGCTGTAAAGGGCTTGAAATGAGGACATTTTATCACTTAGTGGTAGCATATCTGATAGATTAATAAGAGGGATGGCAGGTAGTGATTTCGTTTCATGGGATCCATGGCAACCATCTTGAAGAGAATATAACTAGGGTGCCATTTTCATGCTCCAATGCACTGTTTATAGAAGGGTTATATGGTGCAGTGAATTGATGGTAAGTATAAGATAGTGTGATCAGCTATTAGCCACTTTGGAGGTAAGTTGAACCCATTGTCTAACAGCAGACTCTGGACACTTATGTTGGGTGAAAACAAAGAGAAACAGAAACAAGGCGGTGGCCTTAATGATTGTTAATTTCTCGGCGGTTGGGCTCAATTCTGCTGAGTTGGTTTTTCACAGGGTATGAGCCACTGAGCAACCAAATCTGACAATATGAGGATCGCCAACTTTATAATAAACTTAATAAAAATATGTATGAAGCTATTGCCCCTTATTTCCACCTTTATTATAATACAATCACAGAGTTTATCTTCGCTCTCCTTTCTCATAAAAACCTCTAAACCTTTTATATTCCATCAAACTCTTTATACCTCAGTTCCTCAGCCGTATGCATCCTCGGCTTGGTACTCTTCTATTATGCTTTGCTTTTTGACTTACTCTTATTTATATCAAATCTCAGCATAAATCCTCTCAATTCACTGAATGCCTCATTTCGATGCACTTAAATTACCAGTACCAATTCAATTCCAACAGATTCCATACATTTTGCCATATTGACTTAGGGCTTATTGTCCAGTCATATTGTAATTGTGACAAGGGTAGTGGCAGGAACTGAGATTGCCTCAACCCACTTTATGAGATGGCCAATAGATAAGATGATGTAGCAGTGACCATGAAGGCCCATGGGTAGGGGTACTTTGGCATCCACACTAACTACTTTAAATGGTGTAGAGGAAGCTACAATTTCATGTGATAGTGTGGGTTTGGCCAATCCCGGGTCCTGCACATCAAGCAAACATCTAAAACCTCCTAGATAGTTTCAAGAATTTGATCCTAGTAGCATTGCTTCCTTAGACATTTGTAAGTTTTCTTGACTGCTTCATGCCCCACAAGGGAGTGTATTTTTAAGATAACATTGGTTTTTGAGGAGGGTCATATGTATGGCAGCCATTACCATTGACTTGCCTGTATAACATTTAATCTTTTTTATTTAACTGAGGCAAGCCAATCAGGATGATGGACATTAACAAAGCTGAAAGAGCTAATTGAACGAACAGACCTGCCCAAACAGAGTGATTAACTGCTTAAAAGGAGCAGTTGAAACACAACCAAATGAGAAAACAACCAAACAGGTGGGACAGCGACGAGTCACTCATCCCACCATGGTAGAAGGGGAAGGGGTATTGGGTGGTTTATCCCCTGAATCAGATTCCATATCAAAAGCAAATGTGTGGCCAAGATGGAGAGCAATGGTGTGGGGTGATAGTGACATGGGGATTGAGTTGTCTAATGGCTGGTTACAAACTTACCTATACAAAAAATTGCACCTAGGTATTTGGAAAGGCAGTTTTTCGCATAAAGATGGACGTGTAGAAGCTGGGATTATAAAGCTGTAATGGCGCAGGTAATTTTTGTCTAGGCCTGCAAAGTGGTAGCAACATTCTTGATAGTGGCATTTGCTTGTTTGTTGAGGTTTAGGATGTTAACTATGACCTGTAAGGCAAAGGTCAGAGCAATTATGGGACTAGGGAGACACTTGCAAGTATCGCTACTGACAAATCAGTCATATGACAAATGTTAGTGTTATCTGGGTTTTCAGCTGCAGCAATAGAGAGCTGGTGGTCAGAGCAGAACACAGCGGTGTTTGGCTGGGGGGCGTAAAAGCGCCAAGGGATCTGAATGGGGTGCTGTACCTGTATAAATTCTTTGATTAGGGTATTTGATTCTTCAATTACATTGCCCATTTCATCAGTTTCATTCAATGAAGCCCACGGATTCAAGTCATATTGGAAATTGAGTTGGTGAAATTTTTGGGCTGTGGCTGTCAATTGACGAATAATATTTGATCAAACTGTTATCCAAGCTGTCTCCTGACTGGTTGAAGCACTTGTGGCACTGGACTGAGGAGGGGCTTGATTGGCAGCTGCAGGCACTGCATCAGCTGCAGTTTTTGGGGTAGGGGGGAAGGATTGTACCCCATTCTAGAAAGGCAGTGGAGTGTGTGGCTTTTGGGGGCCAGACGGCTGCAACGCAGGTCTGGAAGATGCAGAAAGATAGGGTCATTTACACTTTGAGTGATACAACTTGAGGCAGGATGGACAGATTGTCTGCCCACCCTTGACACAGGCTTAGAATGGGTGGTCAGTGGCAGAGGGAATGATGGTGCATGGGGGGAATTGACAAAGAAATTTTGTTATAATTTGGACTAATTGTGGCAAATGCCAAGGCCCAGAAAGATGAGCGCCCCATTGGGGACCACAAACTGAAGGATGGGGTTGGAGCCGTGCATGGGCAAGCCTTCCATCAGCTCCTGATGGAGCACCAAAGGGGGAAGGTGAGGGGGCAGCCCCACAAATTAAACCACCATAATGGTGTCAGTGGGGAGCCAGGTGCACGTTGTGGGGATAGGGGTGCCTGGAAAACCAGGGGTACGGTGGCCGCATTGGTGGCGTCAGCTTAGCATGTGAAGAAAAAATCAAAATAGCCTTTATTAGGGCGGAAATCAATGAATCTGGCTGGTAGCATCACTGCTTTTGCCAAGTCAATAATGTCTTTTTCTGTATATGGGAATAATTTCCCATATTTGACCTAAAGGCCAACATGCAGCTGGGATTGGGGGAAACGAGTGGGCTGTGAGGCACTGCCTGGGCATGTGTCAGGTGGATGGCGAGATCCTTGGGCGGAATGAACTGACCCAATGTATTATTAGGATTGGACGAGCCAGTATGAATGTGTTTTCCCACCGGATGGAAAACGCTGGGTGGAGTTTCAAGCCTCTGCCCCACATGGGAGCAGCTGGCGGAGAATCTGAGGTCATAGGGGAGTGAACGGGAGAGGTCAGCATAGGCTAGTTAGGCTTTTTTACTTTCTTTTAATTAAAATTGCTCAAAAGTCACTCTGAGAGATAAGAAAGTTATAACACGCTATCTTGTATCTGAGTATTTTGGCCATCATCTATAACGTCTTTTCTGTTTCCAAGGGTTCAAAACTCCCGTTGTTCAAGCCAGCCAATCAAATTGTAAAAGCGTTTTTCCTCAAGCATTAATACCATGAGGGTCAGCATCTTGGATAACCCATCCGCGTTTTAGTGAGTTGTACCCACCTGATGCACAATAGTAAAGTTGTAACTTTTATCTGAAGACCCACCTAAACAATAAAACATCAGGATCTTCCACCTGTTAATGCCACCCTAAGAATTAGTGACTAGTGACTATGTTGAAGTGGTTCCTGTATAAATATAGTTAAAATTGCTTGACTGCAAGTAATACAGCAAAACATTTATGCTCAGTGACGCTGTAGTTTCATTCAGCTTGTTAAGGTCTTGCTGAAACAAACCACATGCCAATATATCTGTTTTTCATCTAGTTGATCCAGGATTGCCCTACGGCCACATCACTGGCGTTGGTAAATAAAAAAGAGTTAGGTGAAGTTTAAATAGATTAAAAAAGGGTGTGAGATATTTGAGGTCCTAATTAGAGTAAAATCCTGGTTCTGTTCTGGTTTCATTTGAAGGGAACAATCTTATGTAGCAAATACATCAAAGGTATACCCAGGTCAGCAAATCAGGGTATATATTGCCTGTAATATCCTACCATGCTTAGGAGAAAATGTATGTCTCTAAAGCTTTGGGGCAGCATAATTTACTCAATTGTGGCGACCTTGTCTGATAAGGGCTGAATTCTTTGTTTAGTGATCTTATTCCCTAAAAATTCCGTCTTCACTTGGAAGAATGAGCATTTAGCATGTTTGAGCTTCATGGATGCCTCTTGAAGATGTTTTAAAACTTGGCAGAGGTGCTCTAGGTGGCAGCTTAATGTTTTGGAGTAAAAAGTAGTATTGTAAGGTACACTAGGATGCAAAGCATCTTCAAATCACCTAAGAGCTCGTCCATAGCTCGCTGAAAGGTGGCAGGGGCGTTACATAGTCCCTGCGACATTTGGGTTTGTTCAAACAGCCCTTCATTAACAATAAGGGAACACTTGGCGTTATAAAATTGGTGGTATAGTGGAAATACGATGAGGGGTTTTTACACATGGTTAATCCCACTGAGCAATAGGACTGACAATATGAAGATCATCATCCTTGAGACACCATAATAAACATAATAAATTATGGAGCAATTGCCCCAATGACACTATTTTATTTAATATAGTATTTCCAGTGGGTACTCCCTGTTCCTCTTAATCTCTTATAAAAAATCCTCCCCTTTCAATCTTTTATTTAACTGAGGTAAGCTGACCAGGGGACAGACATTACCTAATATATGTGAAACTAAGAGAATAACTAAGAAATATAAAAATTGGGCACCCCAGGGTACTCAAGTTACCCCTGTTGCCAGCGGGACTGCAAGGTATGGGGGGAATGGTGCACTACTCCGAGGGGGTTTCCCCTGCTATGGAGCAGGTGTGAAGGAAAGGGTCTGTGTGGAGGAACCAGAGTGGGAACCATGATTCTATGAGCGCTTTTTGTCTTGGTCTCATATATCCATAGAGCCAGGCTTGGAAGTGCTCTAGTAAGTGGACATGGAATCTGTTAATAATCCCATGAATGGTTGGGACCGTGCCCTTGAACGAATCTAATGCAATTGTATGTATTGTCCACATTGCAATGGGTATTATTAGGGAGCGGAGTGTAGATGGGATTGGCGACTCAATCTGGAGCGCGAAGATACTCTTTGATATTAAAGATTCCTGTTCGTTTTTAATCTTGAGCAGGCGTGCGACTTCCTGCCATATAGCTTTAGTTGGAGGGCATGTTTCTAAGCGGTGATGTAGGGATCCCTCCCCTCCACATACTGCACATGTTTTGTGGAGGGAGTTGGAGCGGTCCGCCATCCTATAGGTCCTTCTCAAACAGCGCCAGGCGTTTGCTCTTATCCTTGGTTGTAGGAGTGGGTGGCGTGTCATTTTCCACATTGCTTTCTGTGTGGTTAATTCATAGGGAATGTCCAGCATATCTAGGTATTCTATCCTAGCTATGCTTGGGGTTGTTGCGAGCATACCCCTCTGGGGGTGGTTTTCTGGGTTTCTTAATTTGAATTGGGGGCTGAGTCGTCCCCTTCCCTGTATAGTACCCATGTTCTCTATGGTCCATCCCATACGGCGGATAGTTCAGAGGATATGTTTGAAATGAGGGGAGGTTCCAGGTGGACCCGTTGCAGTAGGGTGCTTAGCAAGGTATGAAAGTAGTCTGGGTGGACTATGTGGGTTGGTTAATTTGAGCGCCTGTTCAAAGTTAGTCCTTGCTGCTCTGGACCAATGTTTTTGCGGGAGGTCTGGAGCAAGGATTTCCTTTATCCAGGTACCCAGGATGCGGTTAGCATGGCTCTCAAAATCTATTAGTCCCATGCCTCCGCTTGAGCGTGGGCCAAATAGTGTTTCCATCCGTATAGGAGGGTGAGAGCCAGGCCACAGCCAGCCCTGGATAAGCGCGCGAATTGAGGTTATAAAGTTAGGTGAGAAGGCTATCGCATGGGCCTGGTACCACAGTATTGGGAGGATGAGCGAGTTAGCAACTGTAACTCGTCCTGTTAATCCTGGGGTTCTTCCCTTGATGGGGCGACGCGTTTGGATACCCGTTGTAACAGGTTACTTTCCATTGTCTCATTAGCATATCCCCCTGATTCTAGCCAGATTGCAAGGTGTCAGACAGGAGTGGTGGAGGGAGGTGTTGCAAAGGGTAATATAATTGGGTTCTTTCTTTGAGTGTTGGTGTGAGGTTCTGATGTTGTAGCCCAATTGTTTGTGTATTTGCCTAAGAGGATGATTTCTGTCTTCCTTTTTTTGAGCGATGCATTGCTCACCTTGGAGTATTCCTCTAGAGTGTGTTCCATCTGTCGGGCATCTTCATTGTTTGCTATACCTGCTATGCAGTCATCTGCAAAGGCCAGTATCTTGACTGTTGGTTGTCCTTGTGCGGTTATCCCCATGAGACGTGAGTCAGTTACTCAGAGGAGCGGGTCAAAGCTGAAATTGTATAGCAGTGGGCTGAGGGGATCCCCTTGTTTGAGCCCTCTGTGTGGTTTAATCTTGTTTTTTAGGAATCCAGGGCCGCATACAGCCATGGTTGCAGATTCTGTTAGGAGCATCGCCCATTTTATGAATCTTGCTGGGAGTTTGAAGGCATGTAGACATTCTTTTAGGTATGGCCAGCTAACACGGTCAAACGCCTTTTCCTAAACAAGAAGACCAGGGCACCAGTTGCTTTGGATTGGCAAATATTTGCAACAGGGTGAATGTTGTTCCATATTGAACGCCCTGGTATAAACCAAAACTGGTTGGGTGATAGGACGTCAGATGCAATTGCACCTAATCTAGATGATAAAATTTTTATTAGAATTTTTGTGTCAGTGTTGGAGAGTGCAATTGGGCGCCAGTTGGCCAAGTCCAACTTGTCACCCTTTTTATACAAGGTTATAATGTAGGATTCATGGCCTCCTGGTAATAGGTGTGTTTCCAACAAACTCTGGTTCATTGACGCCAATAGGAGGGGGGCGATTTGTTGAAATTAAATTTTGTAAAATTCGTAGGGTATCCCATCAGGCCCTGGGCATTTCCTACGTGGTGCACCGCAAAATGTTTCCCCAAAGCTCCTCTTGTGTGATAAGGGATAGTATATTGTAATTTGGTGGTGTACTTTGTATCTTGGCAGTTTGAATAAATTCTTTAATTTTTTGTGGATCTGTTGGCATATTGCAATATAATTTGGTGTAATAACGGTGTACATCCACCTTGACCTCCTCAGGGTCAGTTGCCACAGTGCCGTTGGTCTTGCGGACCTGTGTGCATGCAGGGTTGGTTTCCGCGGGAGTGGAATTGGCGGAAAAAGTATGTCAAACAGGTTTCGCCTTCCTTTATGAACTTACCTTTGTTCAATACTTTGATTCTGTGTTGGTGTTCAAAGATGAGATTGTTAAGTTGGGCTGAAATTTCTGCCCATTTGCGCCCCCAATTAGGGCTATAGCCAGATCTCAGAGTATTTAAATCCAGTTGGTCTAGTTCTGCCAAGGTACGCTTGATTGTGGCTGTGTCCGCGGTGTACTTGCGTGATGCAATATGTTGGGTTTTGTTAATTAAATCTTTTTTGAAATTTTCCCATGTTCCGATGGGATCTGAAGTGAACGGGGCTGTGAATTCTGGGTTTGTAGCCTTGTTTTAAAACTAGTCAGATATCTCAGGCAATCTTATATTTTCTGGGTGAAGCTTTCTTCAAGGTGACACCTGTGTGTGAGATTGGGTTGGCGCTAACTGCACCATAACTAATTGGTGATCAGAAAAATTGATCTTTTTTGTTGTAAATTTAAATATTCTTGAGTGGTGGGATTGTGGGATGAGGATGTGGTCAATACGGTTCATTGATATGAGCAGTCCCTCACGTATGTTGGGTCTTGTCATATGGGGAAGGATTGGTGAATTGGGAGGAAGAGCATCCTGTAAGCCAAGAGATGCCTTCATTATGCGATATTCAATGTGTCCAGGTGGGTATCCCCTGGGATTAGGCCATCGATCTGTATTGGGGTTATCCCAGAAGTTGAAATCGCCTAACATGATGATATCTGGTGGGAGGGTGAGGGTAGAAATTTTTTTTAAAATTTTTTTTTCTCTTGGTTGCAGTGCACGGTGCATAGATACATGCTAACAAAATTATTTCATCTTGGCATGTGATTGTTGCTACCAGGACTTGACTGTGCAAGTGTGATGATGAATTTGTAATTTTGAATTTTTTGTTGTTTTAGACTATCACCCCACAGTGAGATGTGCATACTGATTGTGATGGTGTGACCCTGGTTGACCAGGATTCTTCTTCCCCTTGTAGGCAGTGGGTTTCTTGGATGGCCAAGATGTCTACAAGAGGTTTTCGCAGGAATGCCAGCTTTTTGGCTTGGGACATATGAGCCCTGGCTCCCGCGATATTTAACGTCCCTATTGACACTGAGGTGCCTGTGGCGCCTCAGGAGCGGTTGGGAGGACCCTCTGGTCCTATCCCACCGCGGCTCATTTTGATCATGCTCCGCATCTGTACTCCAACTCTTTCACTGCCATTGTTGGTTCCCTTGATCTGACCCAATGATTCAAGGGAATTGCGGTTTTTTGCATTTGCATCAACTTTTCCTGTACAGGTCTCATGTTGATTTGATGCGGGTTGTTGATTAGATTTTATATTTTTAAGGTTCAACTTTGTTGCATTGTGCACCGCATTTTCACCCAAATTGCGGTTGCATTGTTCCTCAGTATGTGCATGACTGATGACGCTTTGTGGCTCAGTCTGGTTACTGTGAAAATTTTTGACCTGGGCATATTGTTCTGATTGGTTGGTTCAGTGAATATCTGAAATATCCTCCTGAATTTGTCCGTGGTTAATGGTGGATTCCGCGTGTGCCGCCGCTTCAGCCGCTGCTCTCTTGCGGGCTTTTTGTGCTGCTTTACGCTGTTTACTTGTAACTGGGTCCACAATGGAGTATAGTCCATCTTCACCCCAGCGGAATGGGTGGTAGCCATCAGTCATTTTGGCGAAGTTTTCATTATCTTCATCCATAGCTTCTTCACAAAAATCGTTTTCCATTAAGCCCTCTTTACAGGGCATGTATGTTCCTTGTGGCCCAGTGAGCCACAGTGGTTGCAAATGGGTGGTGCGCGTTCCGGTGTAACTTGGAATGCAGCCAACTGGCCCCCATCTGCAAAGTGAAATTCTGCTCCGTGGGGAATTCTGGATAAATCCTCTTCCACTTCTGGGAAGGGGTTGATTACAGCGATAGCTTTGCCTGTGCACAGGTCAGGCATTAAGCGAAATCGCTGTAATTCAAGTTGTTGGATTTCTCCATAGGTCACAAGACCTTTGCGGAGCTCCTCCTCAATTACCTTATGAGGAAGGTTGGTGGGGAGCGAGTCAAAGGAGATGAACAAAGTTTTTGCTTTGTTCCATCTGGTGCGCGCGGTGTGCACAATTTTTTTGCCCTCAGGGAGGGAAATTTCCACGCAGATTTTTGCTCTGGTATTGGCTTCATCAGCTGTTTCAAAACCAATATTGATCCAGCCGTGGCCCATGTTGTTGGCGGCTACATACACCGCGTGAGGGAAAAGTGAGGGCTGCGCCTCACATGTTTTCTCCCACAGGGTTGGTGACTCATCCCCAAGGAAGGGTCTGATCCCATGTTCCACCTTTGACAAAGGTTGGTTGAATTAAATATACATGTATTGCGCGTGCTTTACAGTAAATAACATAAACCCAGATGGTGTCTGAGTTTGCGGTTTCTTTGCAGATTGGGTTCCTGGTCCCCCTCCAGGGCGTTTCTTGCCCTTAGTTGCACCATTAAGCGCACCGCTTGCCACGACGCTCGCCCATGTTGTATTATTTTTGTTATTGAAGTCGCCCATCTTTCCTGTGTGTGATTATCCAACTTTGCTGTTCGAATCAAATCATAGTAACTAAAGTGATTGTTACAAGAAAGAAAAGCTTCCCTTTCAATCTTCTCATATAATTTATAGCAGCGACTTCAGTCAATTCTGACCCTCTTTCTTAGACTATTTGTTCCTCTGTATTCTCATTGGTTCTGGCCAAGTTTCCTATTTATTAAATTTACTATTGCCTTAGTTCAAGTTGATCCAATCAAAGTTTGTCATGTGTCAACATTGTGATGGTCCAGGCGCTGCCTGACCGCCACATAGCCCTGACCCCCCTAAGGTGAGGATTGTGGATAGTAGTACCACAAATAATATAAATAAAAGTGAGGGTTTCAAGGGCAACGAACCTAAAAAATAGCATTCTGTCGAATCAGATGCCATAAAATTGACAAACCTCAAAGCAAAGGTGGCAAAGATTGACGTAAATGGCGACTGGGCCAATCAGAGGCCACCAACCCAAATTCTGAGGATCTAAATAAAAGAGATTGGAAATGGCAAAGAGCAGCCCAGTGAATCAGGGGCTGCCAAGCCAAAATTATGCCAATAATGGAAATGACAAGAATCATGGCATTGGGAATCCCAGCGAATTAGGAGCTGCCAAGCCAAACAATACCAAAAGAGGAAATTACAAGAATCATGGCATTGGGCAGCTCAGCAAATCAGGAGCTGCCAAGCCGAATCTGCCACTTGTTGAAAGTATCAAGAGCCACAGGGAAGGGCAGCTCAGCGAATCAGGGGCTGCCAGGCTGAATTATCCCAAAAAAAGGGAATTTTGGCGATAAGGTTGACATGAGCTCTGATTCATCCCCATTGAATAAAAATATATGCGGAAAAGTTTCTGTAACACCTCGGGTACCCAAAAAATGTTCTAGAATGGGCTCAGATGGGAATATCGGAGGCTGAGATTCTCAAAACAGGCACACATTTAGCCCGCCACTTGCGGACTTCATGGGGTCCAATTTCCCCATATACCCCATTCCATAATATAAAAACAACCAAGTGAAGGTGTCTAAGACAACTTAGTCTTCTAATATATAAATAAAAACCTCAAAATCAAAAATAAAATTTTGAAATTTTGAAAACAATTATTAAGATTCTGATGGAAAACCACGGATTTTGAGCGAAGAAGATGGACCAATCCTTGGATTTTTTACAGAACAGTCGCCTCTCTGTATGCTCTCTCTGGGGGACATACTGTCCTCCTCAGTGTGAGCATCATCCTCACAGTGTTCCAGGGATACCTTAATCACTCATCAAGCCAATGAGCGAGTGACCTAACCACGAGGGCCCTCTTGCCCAACTGCTTTGTGGCAATGTATAGAGATCCCATTCATCACAAACATCACTTTGTTGCCTGATTTGGAGGCGATCCACTAAATATTTGTTTGAGGCTTGGTATCACTCTATTGCCTTATGTCAAGGCAATCTCATCAATATTCATACTACTCAGTTTGGCCAGTCTTGCCTATTCCACCATAGATATGTATGGCTTATCAATTAGTCATATCAAAATTGCAATATTACCCCCTTGACTGGACAATAAAGCTCCTATTGCTTATATGCTCTGAGTAACTTCACATGCACTTTGTTAATGATCTGACCATTTGTGGGGTCCTTGATAGTATAGGAATCCACACCTGTCTTCTCATTATCTCAAATGGACTAATCCAGATGCTGGCCAATTTGCATTCCGCCTGAACCCATGTTGAACATGGAATAGAGCCATGTCCTCATCTTTGACCTAGGCTAGCCCGCTACACCGCACCTTATTGGCAGCCTGATTCTTAGTCTTCTTGGCTAAGTTGAATGAGTACGCTTTAGTTTTCAGCTTGATCAGCGTATTTGTTAGGTTGGTTAAGTAGAATTGAGGATCCTTTCCGTCAGTATCTTCCACGCAGGCATAGAGCAGGGCGGGTAGAGCTAGGTGCCATACATAGAGTAATTGAAAAGGACTCTTCCCTTTGGAATAAAGATAACTAATATTTTAAGCAAATATGGCTGTGGATAGGAGGGAACTCCAATCTGAAGGTTGATTCGTTACTAATTCCAGAGTAGGTTCACCAAGGTTACATTAACTCTCTCAACCATCCCATTAAACTTAAGGTGATATGGGGTCATCAAAACCCCGCAGATGGCCATTAGTTCTTTGAGCTTGGGTAAAATGTGGGAGGTGAAGTTAGATCCATTATCAGTAAGGATGAACTGCAGACAGCCTGTCATTGAATTATACATTTCATCATGAAACTTTGCCATAGTGACTGCCCCCAAATCAGTATTGCCTATGCCTCAACCCAACAGGTCAATTGGTCAATTGCCACCAGAATATAATTGTACCAGTGAACTTTTGTTGGAAGAGGGCCAACAACATAAAGAGAAACCGTATGCCAAGCTGAGTGAGGTTTTAATAACCGGTATGAAGACTTCTGGCAGAACAGCTTTTCCACTTGGCACTGATGGTAGCATTAAATCGCTTTGAGAACGACAATATGTATGCTTTCCAGGTAGTACCAAGGTCTTAACGATTCCAGGGTCTTGCGTACTCCACCATGTTCAACTGCTCAGGTGCACTAATAATAATATTTGGTCTGGCGGAAGGTCTTGGGATGTTCACAGTATTATCACCCACTTGTACAATTTACCATCTTTTTGGAACATATTGGCCTTTATTCCATCTAATACATTGATGATTTGGGGAATTTTGTCATTTTATTTCCTGTTGAGCATCTTGTCAAACATTACATCGCTGAGATCTACTTTAACGCAATGGTTGGCAATCATGATAAGAATTTGGAACTTTGGTGTTTTGCTCCAGGTTGGTGAAGATTTCAAAATTGTAAGCCTGCAGCTTAAGAACCCATCAAGCTAAACATCCCTCAGGCTCTCTGAGATTTTGCAACCAGTGCAACGATGCATGATCCATTATGACTTTAAACTTTACCTCATGCAAATATACCCTGAATTACTTGTATGCGTAGATCACACTAAGAACTCCCACTCGGTCATGGTGTAATTGCGTTCATGACTTTTCAGGCTCTGACTGCAGTATGCAACGGGGTGCTCCTCCCCCTCATCGTGTTTTTGAGATAGGACCGCCCCTACAGCGGAAAGGAAGACATCCATTTTAACAAGGAACTCTCAATCAATTTTTGGATAGCGCAACACTGGTGCACAGATTAGCGCCATTAAAAATGTATCAAAAGAGCATTGGCGACGTTCCAACTTTTCAAAAATGGCATTCTTTTTTAAGAAACTCAAACAATGGGTTCTCCAATACAGCTAAAATTTGAAATTAAGCGTTGATAGTAACAGACCATCACCAAAAATTATACCTGTATATTGTGTTTACTACTCAGTGGGGTCATTTTCCAAATAGCTTCAACTTTGAATGGTTGAGGATGTAGCCCCATTGAGTCTACTACAAACCCTAGGTACTCCAACTGATCTTTGAAGAAGTGACATTTGCGGGCTTAACCTTAATGTTGACCTCAGAAAGTCGGCAGAATACCTCCTCAAGATGGGTAAGGTGCTCAGAAAACATACGCAAAAGTATAGTGTTATTGTCAAGGTATACGATAATGCATGACAGTTTCTTGTCCCCAAGGATGGTATCCATAGCCTGTTGGAACGTGGCTGGGGCGTTACACAGCCCTTGTGGCATACAGGTTGACTGGAAAAACCCTTTGAATGTGATAATGGCGCATTTCTTCTGTTCCACCGCAGGCAACTTGATTTGCCAGTATCCCAGTATCAAATCCATCATTGAGAAGGAACAAGCTCTGCCTAACCAATCCAAAGCATCATCAATTCATGGCAAGGGGTATGAGTTTTTCTTGGTAAATACTGTTGAGCTTCCAGTAGTCTATCACTACCCAGTGGTACCATCCTTCTTTTGAACAACTAAAATGGGAAAAGCACATGGACACTTTGAGGGTTCAAGCGTCCCTTGCTCCAGCAGCTTATCAATTTACTCAGTGAATACTCCTTCAGCTGCTCTTGATCAGCAGATTGACTGTGACCTGATGGGAGGATGGTTTTCAGTGTCCAACCAATGTACCACCCCCAAGTTCACCCTAAATCATGGTTGTCAAAAGCAAAAATCTTCTTATACTTATGAGATAAAGCTATCACTCGATCTTTCTGTGCTTCCAATAACACCTTTTATTTGATTAGTACCACAGTAATTATGACAAGCTGTGGTTCAATGTGTAAACTGAATTCATCCAGCGACCCAAACTTGTGAACCTAAAGGACCTCTTCCACAGGGGTCAAGTGTAAATACGTCACTATTTGATGCTGGCGGATTTGCAATGGTTCATTTTGTAAGTTCGCTAATAGAACCTTGATCTCCCCATTGCTCGGAAGTATAATGCCTGGAGCCACATGGGGCTCAATCCGCAATTGTTGATAAGGACCAATAACTTCCCCATAGAGACCTTCTGGCACTTATACCACCAATTCAGTGTTCATTATCACTTGGTGACCAGAGAAAATAGACATTGGCCCAGCCACTCTGAGCGGCAGCCCTTGATATTCATATATCTGTTGCAGGAGGGCCCAGGTCTTGCCCTTTAGTTGATGGTAGCTAACCAGCATTACACCATCACTGTATGCCAGGTTAATATGTCCCTGGTACACCAGACCCTTTGCATTCCTCTGGAGTAAAGTAAATTGAGATCTGTTGCCCCAAAATTGCAAAGGTCTCCTCCACCATGTCAATGACCACCCTGAAGTGTCACATAAAAGCAGTCTTAATTAACATATCATAATTATCATTGGGCAACACTATTGTTGGGGCTACAATGACAATTGACCCAAACCGCAAATGTAGCACACTATACGTTCCATCAGAGACCATATTTCTGCTCCAGTGGTCCCATAAACCATTATATGTTCCACATCAGGTTTCAATGTCAGCTTCGCCACCAGCTTAGTGGGGACTATGTTAACCAGAGCGCCCAAATCAATGATAGTGCAGACTTGGGTTTTTGCTACAACAATATCACAGTAGGTACTCTCAGAGTAAGAAGAATTGTGAGTGTTCAACATGTGGACGTTTAATGGTTCTCTTTTCTCAAGGAAGCCCATAATACCCTAACCAAATTTAGGGTCTTTATTGACAATAGCATCTACTGGGAAGGCGATGTTTACCCCCTTCTTGGAAGGCGCATCAGAGGATGGATCTGGCTCATCTGTATAAATTTGGTCGAATATTAAGCAGGCATAAGTCTTAGGTGCTCCTGAGGTCCTTCTTCCGCCATGTCCTTGTCTTGCGCTCCTGATAGTACATTCACTCCTTCAACTGGCTGCTGATATAGGAAGGCGTCATCATACCGAGGGACTTCCACTGAACATATGTTGATAGGTTCAGGTGAGACGTTTGAGGTTGGAATGGCAGAGGTAAAGAACCCTGTCTCTACTCCGCTCTGACTTTTCCCTGATAGTACTGGTCCTGCTGTACATAATGGACCTGACGGTTAGGGCAACACCATGCAAGGTGACCTGGGTGACCACATTCAAAACAATTAACCCCATAGGGCTGACATCCTTGATTTATTATAATAATATGGGTCTCACCAATAATTTGATCATGTGCGAATGGCATAATTAGGCCCAGGTCACTAGTCAAGCTGTTGATGATAAGCAGGTCCAAGGTGAAAGTTGAACTGATGGGGGTAACTCAGTAAAATCTGAACTTGACGAGCAAATTTACCAGAAAAAGAAGGTTTGGAGATGGTGGCTGTATGTTTCTGCTCATTATTGGGTGGAGGGAAGATTATTAATAGATGGCGCAAATACTGAACAATTTTAATAAAGAGTACATCATCATCCAACATTGGGGGCATGACAATATAAAGCTCACGGTATGGCTTCACTGCTGAGGTCATCGCAATGTGCAAATCAGATTTGGTTAAAGTCCCTGCCCCAATTTAACATGTGAGCTTCCACTGTAAATGGATCAGCAAATGCGGTGAGGGTTTCATCACGCTGAAACCCAATGGTCAAGAACTCAGCCTTCCACTGTGACATCTTTTCAGTTCCTCCAAATAACTACAGCACAATATCCTTCACTTCTAGGTATGTAATGGAACTGTTTGGAAGATAGCAGGTGACCTGGTCAGCACTTCCAACATCCAGGGTGGATATTAACAGTTTTGCTTTAAGCCAATCTGAGGCTCCTTCCATCACAAACTCAAATTGCTTAAAGACCCATGAATATACCCATTGCAATCGAACAGAGGCAGATTATCAATACAAACCTCCTGAAGAAGCTCATCCTGACGTTTAAGAATAGCGTCTAAAGCAAGCTAAAAATCCGCATATTTGACTGGTGCAGCGTGTTGTGTAGATCCCCCATCAAAGCAAACCTGATGTGACATGACTGGAAACTGAAGAGATTTTATCTTACCTTGTGATTGATCAATGGGCCCCCTGTAATGAGCACCACTGTTATAAAATTGGCGCTATAGTGAAAATATGTTGATGTGTTTTTGCACAGTGTTAATCCCACTTAGCAATAGGACTAATGATATGAAGATTGTCATCCTTGAGACACCATAATAGACTTAATAAAATTATAGAACATTTTCCCTGATGACACTATTTACATTTAATATAGTTTTTCAGCGGATAATCCCTGTTCCGCTCAATATCTTCTACAAAAACCTCCCCTTTCAATCTTCTTGTATCACTTATATATCAGCAACTTTGCTCAATACCGACCCTCTTGCTTAAACTATTCATTCTGCCATATTCTCATTGGTTCCAGTCGAGTTTCCTATTCATTAAATTCACTATGGCCTTAATTTGAGCCATATCACTCAATATTCATCATGTGTCGACATAATTTTATTACCTGATTTAGATGTAATTCGCTAAATATTTGTTTGAGGCTAAGTATCGCCCTATTGCTTTATTTCAAGGCGATCTAATCAATGATCATACTACTCAGTTTGGCCAATCTTGCCCATTCTGCCATAAATACATAGGGCTTATTGTCCAGTCATAACAGAATCTTAACACTTGGATTGGTCATTGGGGCTTTCTCAATCTGCCAGTACCCATTGGCAAGATCCTTTGTGGAGAAATATTGGACTCATCTAGGGGCTTAAATGAGTCATTAATTTAAGGAAGGGATAGCTATCCATTAAGTCATTGCTTTAAGTTTATGATAATCCATGATGGCACGAAGTCTCCCATCTTTCTTTATGAAAGGAGAAGAGGAGATACCCATGTAATTTGTGAGGGTACCAACAACTCTGAAGTTAACTTTTTCTTGAGTTTGGTGGTGACCTGGGCCTCTTTACCTTTCTCTTCTGGTAGGGCACGAGAATATGGGTGAAGAATCCCCTTCTCTACATTGTGCATAATCCCCTTCATCTTTCCAAATTTGTACCTGGATATGAAGCATAAGGCAGATTATTCCTCCCAGAGCTCATCAACCTTCCTCCTTTATTCTGGGGTAAGGTCTTCTGCTATGGAGGTGGTGACTAGAGCTACAGTAGGGGGCTCTTCTAAACCAAGGTCACAGAGGCTCCCAAACCCATGGACTCATTTGATATTGTTGACTGGTACTAAGCGTAGATAAGCAATTTGAGTATTTGAGCCAATAGTATGAGCTTTTGAGTCAGGTTATCCAGCAATACAGAGATGGATCTAGCATAAGAGGTTTGAGGATTCTGGGCAGCTTAAGACTTATATTATGGACAGATTTAGCCCTATAGACTTCCAAAGGGCTCCCAGGTGGTATATTCAAATGAATCTGGGTGCATATTATAATCTATGACCCAGGGGACTACCTTGGATTCTAGCAAATATACAGGCATTTCTTTAGCCACATCCACTATTCAGGGGTAGTTTCACATGTGAACCTCAATCATGATAATAGAGCCAATCAATCTGGTTTTTGGTTTCCAATAAGCAGGTCCAAGCCTTTAAGCGCTCCCTACCATCCATGGCTGTCTCAAACGCCTAAGGGCTTCAGGTACTGAGCAAGGTTAGAAATCATTCCATGTAATGAATGATGGAATTTTATTTTCTGAGGAATTGGGTGCTCAGTATTAACTCATAGTTAAAGTCATCCAGAGCTATGGCCGAGGCATATAATGAAATCATCCCAAACTGAAGGGAGAGCATGAAGTTAGCTCCTATAGATTGGGTTTATAGAGGTCCAGCGGTACTATATTTTATAACTTGGGTCAGAAAGGGCGCAATTTTAATTTCCTTTATTAGTTTGGAAGAGATTACAATAGCTTGTGAACGCTATCTACTATGGCAAGTATAGGAATTTTGTGAACCTTAACTGCTACATGAGTGAACAGATTATCAAATTGAGGCAGTATGGTAGGAAATGTCGGTGAATCGTCATAAGAATAAGCAAAATAAAGAAATTTCAGAATGGGTATGTCCAACTCATGGTTTCAAAGTCTCCAATGGTGAGATCTGTGGGACTTTCAGACTTGAATAGAGGCATGACTGGGGAAGTGTCATCACAAAAAGCCTTTGTCTTCATGCTAACATCTCTTTAAATGGCAGTTCACATCAGCCTCTTCTTTTGAGTTTATAGTACTCCTCCTTGGTGTGTTGCCAACCTTTGCAGTAGGAGCAAGTGGACACAATCCTTCTACTTGGCCTCCAGTGCATGCACTCTAGGTTTAGGGGGCTCAGACCGTGGAATGATACTTGTTCAAAGTGGTTGGGGGGTCTCATTGAGTGCCTCTTTGATGTCATGGATGCTAGTAAAAGTTTGCTTAAAATTTACCACGATGAGCTGTATATTAGGCCAAGATTCAAATACAGAAAGTATGGTGGTTATAAGCGTCATCTAATAAGATCTAATTAGTAGTAGATAGCGGTTGCGCGCTAGCATAAAAGTGATGTTAAAAAATCAGAAGAGGGTTTTCCTTTGTTAAGGTGATAGCATGAAGGCTTTTTTTTTGACTCAAGAGGGTCTGATCAGAGCAAGGTCCTGTACAAGGGCAATTTTCCTTGGCTCAGGTCTGGAATTCAAAAAAGTGGAAAGTTATAATCTTAAGAGCTTTCCCACACAAGTAGTAAAGGTTATGCTTGATCTTTTGACAATTGGTGGCCTCTTTCATGGTGCTTTTGAAAGAATTTTAAAAACAGTCTAATGCTTTCTTGGCTTGTAACGAATCAGTTATTGAAGCTAATCTTGGAAGGTGATATAACTGGTGCAGAGAGGGCACAGATGTCACTTTTTGATAATCTGGCTAGGCTTATTAGACACTGACTCAGCATATGAATGGGGAGCCTGATGGTCCATTTGTCTTTGAATCTTATCTAAGTCATCCTGAAATTTGTTCCAGCATTGATTGAGCGTGCTGGAGTCAGCCTTCAGATCAATTTGGGGCTTCAGGTTTTGACTTTTGGACTCACAGAGACTGACATTATTCTCCAAATTTATACTTCTCTTTCTTCTCATCAAAACGTTTGTTGGTAAAATTTATGACTCTTGTATCATTTCCATTTCAACTTAGAGTTCACCTAAGGTGATGGCAGGATTGATGGGCTTCCATCAGAGTGAACTACACACCCTTGATCAATGTTTTTCATTTGTTTTTTAAATTTTCTTTAAAAATTTTGAGCATCTTTCCACACATGGGGTCCTCAGAGACTTTTGTCTTGGGGAATTGGTGACTCAGAGGATCCAGGGGCCCCACTGGAGCATGTTAGTCCCACAGCCCCCTCAGGACCTCTTGGACCTTTGGGGCCTTTGGGCCTCATGACCCTTCAATAACAGTGTCACTTTGGCACTGACGCTGATTGAGAGCTTTTACACGACAAATTGTTGCATCAAGATGGATTCCAAAGTTTTAGGTATGGGCGGCAGCCTCCAAAGTGGCATTGTGGATGTACGCGTGTACTTTGGAGACCACACCCTGTAGTCACTGAGTAAGGTGGGTATTAATATATCCAAAGATCCCAGAGTCTAACAGAGCGATTTGACCTCAGACATCATTGATGAGGCAACAGCTGTCACGGATAGCTTTCCAAATGTTACGGACATAAGCAGAGGCGGTTTTGTAAAATTTGATCAGGTTAAGGTTAACGCTCTGTACTAATCCCAGCTGTCATAGTATTACTTGAAAATGTAACCCCACCAACTGGAGGAGATGATGGAGGATTAAATGTAAAAACTGCCATAGGTAGGGTTTTGCTCCATTAAACAACTCATTGCTAGCTAGGGCAGCTGATCTAAAAAATCTTCACATTTAGGAGGGGACAGCAGAAGCTCACGAATGAATAGTTTGTCTGAGCGGAATAGTTTCCATCAAGAAACTGCTGAATGTTATCAGCTAAGTTTTAAGTTTGGAGATAGAGTCAACTTGGGGTTCATTATGGGAAGGTTGAATTCAGATGTAGCCTGAAACTCTAGGCTCTCAGTTTACATTAGTTGTACCTCAAATTGTGAAGTACTAAGTCATTAAGTACTGCTCCTCTCCCCATTAGAGGGGATATTTTATTAGCGTCATCTGTCATGTTTTGTAATTGACGTTTTTACTTATTAAAGCTTGGGGCGCCCCTGTAGTGAGCACCAGGTTTTGTGTTTATACAAGATTAACCTGATATCAAAAATTTGAGTGCCTGAAGCAGTAATAATGGAAGTCATATGTTGTCTTTGAGATGGTTTGATTAGAATGGCTGGAGATAGGAAATGGTGTAGCACTCTCAATTCTTTCTGTTCCAGTGTAATGCAATTTCCTGGGTTATGATAGCAATTACTATGCTATGTAAAAAAGTAAAATCTCAGTATAATTTCATTAGGGACAATATATAATAATCTTTATTTGTTAAAGCTTTTGATACTTATAGGGTAGCCTGGTGTCCTGTGGTGGATAAGGCGCTTGATTCATCTTTGTTTAGGATCTTTCTTCTCATCTAGTATAAGGATCAAGCTGAAGCCACTTCCTTTGAGCAGTGTTGGGAATGTAGGCCTTCCTATGTGCAAGGACGCCCAGATGGCGGTCTCTGGTGTTGAGACAGAGTCTCATCTCATGATGATACCTGAATATTATTTATAATCTTTGTCCATTTAAGGTAAGGGCTCATTTGATGACAACCCATTTGATTCCAGAAGGCTCAACCCTGGAGGAGAAAAGTGGAACTTATTAGTTTGATCCCAATATAATCTTGGCCATTCTATATTATGAATGCCAACAGTCATCTGGAGTGTACCTACTCTCCCTGTTTTAATTTTGCAATATAACTGAGATAAAACGTAAGGCTTGCATAGGGTTGATCCCACTGGCAACAGATGGATAATATGGAGATTGGCAGTCCTCAAAACAAACCTAAGGAATCTAATAAATATGAAACAAGATAGCTTCAACCACACCACTTTATTTAAATTGATATTAGTAGCAGATCCTTTCTGCTCTGCTATATTCTTCCTCCCAGAAATCCTCACCTCTAGATTTCTCATCATGCTTATATAACAACTTTTGTCAATATCAACCCTTTTGCTTAAACTATTCTTTTCCAAAGTATTATTATTGGCTATCCTTGTAACTGAGAGGCTCCAGCAGAGTTTAATATTCTTAAATTTGCTATCGCCTTTGTTTGAGGCAATCTAGAAAAAATTTATCACATGTTGACATCACCTTATCGCCTTACTTGAAGGTGATCCAACAAATGTCTTTCCTTGGTTCAGTATTGCCTTATTTCAAGGTGATCTACTAAATATTATTCTATTACTCAGTTTTGGCTAATGTAACCAATCCACCAAAGCTATTTGGGGCTTATCGTCCAGTCATACCAAGTTTCTCAACATCACCCTCCCTTTGACCGGACAATAAGTCTCCTATTTTTTATACACCCAAAGGAACTTTGCGTGCACTCAATTAATGATGTGACCACTTTCAGGGTCCTTGATAAAGTAGGCATCAACACCCATTTTATTGATTATTTAAAACAGGCCAATCCAGATGTTGGCCAACTTATGCTTTAGACCAAACCCGTGCTGGTCATAAAATAAAACCATCTCTCCTTCTTTGAACTGATCTAGCTCACTATGCTGCACCTGATTGGCAGCCTGATTCTCTATCTTTTTGGCCAAGATGAAAGAGTACGCTTAGGTTGAAGCTTAATTAAAGTGTTCACCAGGTTAGTCAGTTAACGTTGAGGATCCACTCGACCCATATCCTCTACGCAGGCATAGAGCAGCGCAGGTAGATCTGGGTGCTGCCATATAGTAACTGGAAGTGACTCTTCCCCATTAGCAGAGTGATAGCTAATGTAGTATGCAAAGACAGTCGTGAAAAAGAGGGAACTCCCATCTTAAGGTCGATCCATTACCAATTTCCAGAGTATGTTTACCAAGGTCCCATTAACTTGCTCAACCATAACGTTGGACTCAGGTGATATGGGGCTGTCAGAATCTCGTGGATGGCTATCAGCTCGTTTAGCTTTGAAAGGATGTGAGAGTGAAGTTTGTTCTGTTATCAGTATGGATGAACTGAGGGCAGCCATGCCGCTGGATTATGCATTCTATTATGAACTTGGCCACTGTAACCGCCCCCAAATCCCGTATTGCCTGTGCTTCAACCCACGTGGTCAAGTATTCACTTGCCACCAGAATGTATTTGGACCAGATCGCTCCCATTTGAATGGCACAATGGCATCAATGGAAACTGTATGCCAGGCAAAATGTGGTTTTACTACCTGATAAGAGGACCTATGGTGGAACGGCTTTTCCACTTGGCACTGGTGGCAGCAGGAAATTGTCTTAAGCGCATTGAAGTTCATGCTCCCCTAATAATACTGAGGGGTGTAACGATTCCAACATCTTGTGCAATTCACCATTTCTGAATGACTTATGCGCGCTCATGATAATTTTTGGCCATGATGAGGGTCGCAGAAAGTTCACCTTAGATATCCAATCCATTTGTATAACTCACCATTCCGCTAGGAGGTACAAGCTCGCATCTCATTTAACACCTTTATAACTTGAGGCAATCTTCCATTGTACAGCCTGCTGAGCATTATGCCATACATTACATCACTCAGATCCGCTGTGATGTCTATTGTTGGTAAGATAAATAAACTTTCGGCGTTCTGGTGTTTCACAAAAAGTCAATGAAGAATTTTAAAGTTGTAATCATGCAGTTTGAGAGCTCATTGGTCTAAACGCCCCTCCAGCTCTATGAGATTCTGTAACCAGTGTAATGAAGCACGATCAATTATGGTTTTAACTTTACTCAATGAAAATATACCCAAAATTGCTTATATGCATATATTATTGCTAGGCACTCCTGCTTGGTCATGATGAAATGCATTTGTGACAGTTCAAGTTACAACTGCAGTATTCAACAGGGTGCTCATTCCCTTCATTGTTCTTTTGGGATAGAATTGCCTTAACGACGGAAAGAAACACATACATCTGAACAATAAAATTCTTAACAAAATTGGGTAGCGTAGTACTGGCGCACTTATTAGCGCCATACAAAGTGTGTCAAAGGAGTGTTGATGGCGTTACGTCCATTTGAACACAGTGTCAGGATCACAGGTGAGTTACCACGTATCCATTTATAATTATTGGCCAGGGGACCTGTTAAGATTTTTTCCCCATATTCCCAGCTGACTATATTACCAGGAATTGCTAGGAGATAATTCCCTGATGCGAGGTGAATTGGAAATTAATTGACCCTTATATTGGGGTAACTATGTTTAGGGGATTTTAAGTTATTCTCCTGGTCAGATCCATTGGGAATAATCAAGACGAATGCTTAAGATCTTTTTGGGCAGAGTTGCCAACAAAATAGAAGCATCTGATAGTTGATTAACTATAAGGTGTACCAATTGGGGAGATTTTGGGTTTCATCACCAACTGATTAGAAATTTAAGGAGTAAGTTGTGAGGTGAGTGATGCTGCCTGCAACTAGCAAATTAATCAGTTGTTTCAGACCTGCCTTAATGGGTAACAAGTCCCATTACCTAAGCAGGTCGCTTGCCTAATATGGTTGGTTCACTTGGATTGTGAGGAAAACGTTAAGAACACATTTTCTGACTATTTCCGTTTTAGGTCTCAAGGATGTCCAATGATGGAATCCTAGTAAGGATGGGGAGGACCATCGCTGATGAGACGAGGATGGGTGATTCAATGGCAATGGCTGCCATTTCATCGAGGAGTGTCAACTGAGGGTTGGGCACCAAATCCCCCACTATAAATTCCATAGAATTCACTAATAATAAAAACAGAGTATACAGTAGATATATCAGCTTAGTAAACTTTATCAGCATATATATATTCTATTCTTTCTCAGGGATATTATAACTGTGTGCAATAATTGGGAGACTCTTTAGGGAAAAGAGTAAGGATCTAAGTGGAGATCCAGAGAAGAAGCGGAATAAAAGCAGGGATTGCTGCTGACTGTGTGTCAAACCAGAGAAACCATAAATGGGAATCTAAAAGAATATTGGGTTAGATGGTATGAGGATAAAATCCCTATTTCAAGGCATCACAAGTGTTTTGAGAGGAAATATTAGCTGAGCATTGGGCTGAGATCTAAGACTTCCATTCAACTACGGATAATAGTTGTCATACTATTATCAACTGATCATATCAACTGTTATACTATGTGGATAAATTATACAAATCCTGAACCTGTGCAAGTAAAACGTTTATAGGGGTTATTGGCCAAAAATTATCAAAACCCATAAATTTTTACAAAGTGCTGCTAACTACAGGGGTGTAGTTGAGTAGAAGAGATTAGAACATGATGTCCTATGAAGATGTTTCTAATTCAGGCAATATGATACTGAGGAAAGTAACAAGAGTGAAGATAAAACGTGAAGTGGATCACGGTTATTGGCGTACACTTAGCTTAGAAGTGAAACTATTAGTGAAGCAAATTGGGGACATTCAAGAGATGGGAAAATGACTTTCAGCCTAGATATGGAACTATCTAGTGCTGCAAGAAAACATGTTCCACTGGACATCTTTTTGAGATGAAGAGTATCAACAGGGCCAACTCAGGTTGAAATTGGGTCCAATTGAAATAGTCCTGAATAACAGCAGAATTAACTCAGGTTGAAATTGGGTCCGCTTTAAATAGTTCTGAGGAGTGAGTGTTTAGATGAGGCATTGGTCAAAATAGGAAGCAATCAATTAAGAGTATTAGAAAGCCATACCAATGAAGATATGAAGTCAAAACAGGAAATGATTGAACCAAGATAGTGGATAGAATTGTTTGACTCAATAACACTCAACCAATGACCAGAAATTGATGGAGATGAGTTCATCAATTCAAGATAAAAATGATGAAGCTAACGAGGCCATATTAATTTGTTGTAGATAAGGGATCCTTTACAAATACACCAGCGGATTTATTTCCAATGTTTTGGATAGACATGAAGGCTAAAAATTGTTTTCAGAAGAAAAATGATCTAAACAATCTAACGGAACTGTTGACTAATGAAATACAAAAATTTAAGCATTAGTTGCCAAAAAATGAGATGAGATTAGGACCTATTGGACAAATAACCAGTCGGGATTGAGGTCTTAATGAATGAAAATATTCAAGAGTATTGCCAAAGTTGGCAAGAGTAGCCTATACGTGAAGAAAAGCGCTGCTGGTCATATAGTGAAGAGGGTCAATACTAAAAAGACTGGACTTATTGAACCTAAGAGAAAATATTTGCAATGTTCCCAGAAGACCTCTGAACCATTAAATGGTTATGTCCTGAAGATCTTGGTCAAGTCCCAGAAGAGGACCAATGAACTAATTAGATGGTTAAATCTTAAGAGGATAAGATTTAAACCATGATAACTGGTAGGTCAGAGTATACCATGACTGTTGAGGTCTATCCTCAGCATCACATTGCCCTGATCTTTGGTAAGACAGGGCAGGCTGTGTCTGTATGTATGGAGGAGGAGGGGGCGTTGGTTCTGGCAAGGACGCCTAAGGGGCCAGAGCTTGGAGTAGGCCAAGGAGCAAGATGGGCGTCCAAGTCAGAGCAAAACGTAAAACGAGTAAAATGGGTAGTTTCAAGATTTGATTTGGATTTGAATCGAGAATGGAATGAAATGGGTGCTTGGGAGTTTCACGGTTCAATTGGGATTTGAAATGGAACTGGCGCGGAACCGTTGAGGATCGAAACTGGCATGAAACCATTGAGTAAGGATTCCGCGATCCTGCTGTAAAGTTTACACCAAACATCATTCAAGCTGGCACCATAAGCTTATATTATATTTTATTTTAGCTTTTAACATGTGTATATAGGGAAGGAACTGGGAGCTGGAGGCTCCTCAGTTCTGTTTTCTATCAACTTGGCTAAATATTAAATAAAAGAACCTAAAATCTATATATTTATAATTTGGGTTTATTTTAAAAAGATATTGCCTAACTGCAGCCATGTTTGGCTTAAATCAACAAGATTGGACTTTGAGAGTGAGCTTGGGAGGGCTATTGCCTCCCTCTATACCTTGTCTTAGAGTCAAGGCATGTTGCTGGGGTTAAGTATACTTGCAACTGTCTTCCAGGGGGTGCTTGTCCAATCTTGTAGCGCGCGCACCAGGAGAGTAGTATCAGGAGTCCTGTCAGCCCTATGGTCTTTAACATGGATCCTGTTGCCTAACTCATTCGTGGCTCATTGGAAGGAGCCAGTGCGTTACATTAAACAGAACTCATTTACTTTCCTGTCGTTGTGGTGGCAAGCAAAAGAGGTGCCAGAAGAAGTTGTGTTTCCAAAGTGGTATAACCATACTGCAACACTCTTGATGGTGATATTCTCCACCGCCTTTTTGCTTCATGAATTATACCAGGTTTTAGAGTGTGTGTCCCGGGATGGTGGGAAAGTGGTAGGGCCTGGGAAGAACAAAGGAAGAATTTTCACGGTTTTAAAATTGGAAGACTAAAACTGATCCACCAAACGTTTAGCCGGGTTCAGTTTCAAGGACGTTTGACAAAGGCAGCGGGTGGAGAGGATTCGTTTGCCTTGCAGTTAAGTCAGGTTCTGTTGGCACTTCCAGTAAAGCAGTCAAACTGGGTGCGAGAACTTTTATAAGAGTGGTCAGGGTTACCTGTATCAGTGGAGGAATGTCTGGATTGGATTGACCGTGCAGCATGTCCAGATGAGGCGCAGGATTTGGCCTGGGCGGCGTTACTGCAGTGTGGTCAAGAGAAGATGTCAGATCTTGTTCGCCGTCACTATTCGTGGAGAGGTGTGGTGCAGCGGTGCAGAAGTATGTTTCGCGTTGTGTGGTTTGCACCAGGGCAAAGGCCCAACGGGTGGCACTGGGGGCGAAATTGAAGCCGCTTCAAATTCCTTCTAGGGCATGGTCCTCAGTGAGTGTGGACTTCATCACAGGACTGCCCAAGTCACAGGGGATGGATGCCTTGATGGTGGTGGTGGATCGTTTGACTAAATATGCAGAATTTTTCCCTTGTCGGTCAACCATTTCTGCAAAGGTGGCAGGACAGATTTTTGTAAATGAGGTTTTCTCCAGACATGGGGTGCCTGAAGAGATTGTGTCGGATCGTGGTCCGCAATTTACATCTAAATTTTGGCTCCACATGTTGGGGAATCTAAAGATCAAGGCTTGCCATTCGTCAGCATACCATCCTCAGTCAGATGGCCAAACTGAGAGAGTAAATCAGATATTGGAGCAATATTTGAGGTGCTATGTCTCAGGGCGGCAGGATGACTGGGTATATTGGGTGAAGCTGGCTCAATTTGCTTATAACAATCATAAGCATTCATCCATGGGTATGACCCCATTTTTTGCAAATCATGGCCAACACCCAGAGGGTATGGGGCCCAGGGAGCAAGGTCAGAATCCAGTGGCAGATGAGCTGTCACGAGATACCCGGGACACCCTGGAGCTCCTGAAGAAGAATTTGGTGGTGGCGGTCGCGGCTCAGAAGAGGAAGGCGGACTGGCATAGATCTGAAGGTAGAGCTTTCAAGAGAGGTGATTGGGTCTTGGTGAATGCTCGGAACTATGCCTTGCCTGTAAGGAGCCGGAAATTGGGGCCAGTGGTGTTGGGCCCATATCAGGTAGTGAGGGCGGTGAACGAGGTGGCATTTGAGCTGAAGCTCCCAGAAGGGTCAAGAGCCCATCCGGTGTTGCATGTATCGCAGCTCAAGCCATTCTTTAGCCAGCCACCTGAAAGGGTTTCTCCTTTATTTCCAGCTGGAGGAGGAGCTGAAGAGTATGAAGTTGAGGAGATTCTTGACACCAAAGTGGTGCGAGGACGTCGTTCATTCTTGGTACATTGGGTGGGTCATCCTATTGAGGAGTCCACATGGCAGTCAGCTAGGGATTGTGCCTGATGTCCTGAGAAAATCCAAGAGTTCTTCCTGTCTAGGGGGGTGATGTGACGGTTGAGGTCTATCCTCAGCATCACATTGCCCTGATCTTTGGTAAGACAGGGCAGGCTGTGTCTGTATGTATGGAGGAGGAGGGGGCGTTGGTTCTGGCAAGGACGCCTAAGGGGCAGAGCTTGGAGTAGGCCAAGGAGCAAGATGGGCGTCCAAGTCGGAACAAAACGTAAAACGAGTAAAATGGGTAGTTTCGAGATTTGATTTGGATTCAAATCGAGAATGGAATGAAATGGGTGCTTGGGAGTTTCGCGGTTCAATTGGGATTTGAAATGGAACTGGCGCGGAACCGTTGAGGATCGGAACTGGCATGAAACCATTGAGTAAAGATTCCGCGATCCTGCTGTAAAGTTTACACCAAACATCATTTAAGCTGGCACCATAAGCTTATATTATATTTTATTTTAGCTTTTAATATGTGTATATAGGGAAGGAACTGGGAGCTGGAGGCTCCTCAGTTCTGTTTTCTATCAACTTGGCTAAATATTAAATAAAAGAACCTAAAATTCATATATTTATAATTTGGGTTTATTTTAAAAAGATATTGCCTAACTGCAGCCATGTTTGGCTTAAATCAACAAGATTGGACTTTGAGAGTGAGCTTGGGAGGGCTATTGCCTCCCTCTATACCTTGTCTTAGAGTCAAGGCATGTTGCTGGGGTTAAGTATACTTGCAACTGTCTTCCAGGGGTGCTTGTCCAATCTTGTAGCGCGCACCAGGAGAGTAGTATCAGGAGTCCTGTCAGCCCTATGGTCTTTAACATGGATCCTGTTGCCTAACTCATTCGTGGCTCATTGGAAGGAGCCAGTGCGTTACAGTCTATGTTTTTTGCACCTTGGAAAGATGAGAAATCCCAATGGCCAAGCTGAGGAAAATCCACAATTTTGGGACCCTTGATGAGATGGGACTACCGGCCAGGGTAATCAATAGTATTCACCTATTGGTTGGCTGAGAGTAACTCGCTGATCTGATGGAAGGACAGCAAGAGGAGGTGCTCTAATTGTTCAAAAAGTATTAGGAAGTATTTTCCCAGGATGAACATGATTTGGGATGCGCGAGAGATGTGATCCATAAGGCTGATAATGGGGAAAATTTTCTGATCAGAGTGAGACCAATTTGATGGTCATAGGTGGATGAAGCGGTAGTGAAGAAGAAATCAGCAAACTAGTGAAGCAAGGGCTTCTAGTTCCATCATCGAGTCCCTGGGTGAGTCCAATTCTTATCATGAAGAAAAAGGATGACTCTGATTGGTTGGTGATCAATTACCAGAAGCTGAATAAGATTATGAAGAAGGACTTGTATCCCCTACCAAGAATTGATGATGCACTAGATCAATTAGAGAAGCAAAGTATTTCTCCTCAATGGATCTGATATTAGGATATTGGCAAATTGATTTTCCAAGAGGACCATAAAATGTGCTATTATACTGCTCAAGGGCTATATCAACTGACAAGGATACCCCAGGGTCTGTGCAATGTGTCTGCAACGTTCCAGAGGGCCATGGATGCTATACTAAAAGACTTGAAGTTGTTATGCATCCTGGTGTACTTGGACGATATTAATGTGTTCAGTAGGACGTTTACTGACCATTTACACCACTTGGAGGAACTGTTAAAGAGACTGTCCGCGGCTATCTGAAGATTAAGATGAGGAAGAGTCACTTCTTTAAGAAAGAATTGGAATATCTGGGATTTTTGATTAACTCTAGTGGATTGCAGCTGCAAGCCCATAAGATCGAAGCCATAGAATGAATGGCTGTGCTGAAGAGTGTCTGAGATATCCAAGTGTTCCTTGGAATGGTTGGATACTATAGAAGACTTATTCAGGATTTACCAGAATCACTGAGCCCTTATTCCATCTGCTAAAGGATCCAAAAAGAATTCATATGGAATGAAGAAGCAGAGAAATCCTTCAATGAGCTACGCGAGTACTTAATAGATTCTCTGATTTTGAAATACCCAAACTTCAATTGAGATTTTATTATACAAACCGATGCTTTGTTAATGGTGATTGGCGTAGTATTAAGCCAAGTAGATGAACTTGGGGACGAACATCCAGTGGCATATATGAGCCAGACACTCTCAGCCGCTGAGAGGAACTATGCCATAACTGAGCATGATGCCTTGCAGTCATTTATGCCTGTAGATAGTTTTGGGTGTACATTCACAGAACGCACTTCAAAGGTGTGTTGGACCACTCCTCATTGCGTTGGCTTCACAATCTGAGAGAACCAGAAGGACGACTGGCCCAATGGGCATTGAAGCTACATTCTTATTATTATGAGATTTTCCACCGAGCAGGGGCTTCTCACCAGAATGTGGATGGCTTATCATGGTTACCATTGGTCCAGATGGTATACCAGCAAGCGGATGAGTTATTACAGAGAATGGTTGATGGAGAAATTGGTAACGAGCCCCAAGGTATCCAAGGTGTGCTTTGAAAAGAATGGAAAACACTGAGACCATGGATGGACAAGTAAATATGATTTATGTGAAGCAGTTACTATTCCAAAAGCCATCGGAAAGAGCAGCTATCATTCAAGATGCTTATAAGGTTGTCAGCCATGGAGGCCTGAGAAAAATGACTGAGCATATTCACCAGTATTATTACTGGGAATCTACCAACTATGATGTCACGGATTATCTGGCTTGTTGCGTGGAGTGCCAGCTGCACAAACCACACAAGAATACAACTGGATACTGACTGGTCTGCCCTGGATTTGCCTGGCATGCGGTGTCCATTGACGTGCTGGGACTGCTGACAATGAGCACAGGGGGAGTCAAGTACATTATAGTTGCCATTGATCATCTGACAAGGTGGGTTGAGACAAAGGCCCTAATCAGAGTAGATGCTACCAGTACTGCGAGGTTCATCCTGGATCAAGTGGTATACTGGCATGGGTGTCCGCAGGTCCTGCTGAGCGACAATGGGACAAACTTCATGTCTCATGTGATCCTATGGTTAAATGAGATAATGGGGATCTGAGGAGTCATGTCTGTACCCTACTGGCCAGAGATTAACAGACTTGTGGAACGAGGTAATAAAACACTGGCCATGACGCTGAGGAAGCTGGTTACAGGAAGAACTTCTGCGTGGGGAACATACTGAGTTTGGTGATGTTTGCCTACAATATCAGTCATCATACGGTGATGGGAAAAATGCCATTTGAATTGCTGTATGGGAGGAAGGCCACATTGCCACCAATTTTATATTTTGTGGTAGAACCATCATTGGGGATGAGTGCCAAGCAGTACCTGAACTGATTGACAAATATCCTAATTGAAATGCAATTGCAAGCATTTGATACAACTTTTAAGAAAAGGATACAAGTGAAAATGACGGACAATAAGAACTGACAGGCCATATCAGAATACCAAATAGGCGAAAGAGTTGCCTATTGCAATATGCTTAGTATTGGAAGAATAAATAAACTGGATGCATTGTAATCAGGTCCGTTTGAGATTATTGCCAAGATGGCGATGGATGCCTATCCATCAAGAGCCTCTTGGATGGAAGAGTAAGAAATTGAGTCCATGCTAAGTATTTGAAGCGATGGATTAATGAAAAAAACAAAAAAGAGTTCCTGAAGGACCGCTGAACCATTAAGTTGGTTATGTCCTAATGATTAGGTCAAGTCCAAAAAAGGACCTCTGAACCAATCTATAATATTTAATCTTAAAAAAATAAGACCTCTGAACCATAGAAAACTGGTAAGTCTATGTATACCTAGGATCAAGTTTGGGGAAAAAATAAAAGGTGGGCCGCTGAACCAAAACAAGGTCAAGTCCCATAAAAAAGAAGAGAAATAAAAGATTGATAAAGATATTGGAAAAAATTAATTAAAACTGCATAGAAAAAACCGATATATTTTTATGATTTTTATTTTTTATTGATTATTCTCAATTTGGGGATGATTCCGCCTATGTCACCTCTTGGGGGTGGGAGGATAAATTGCAGCAGGAGTAAATAACCCATCTAAATCTATGTGAGATTGGACGCTAGTGAGGGCTAGACCTACATGAAACCAAGTTTGTTGAGCGGACGCAGATCCCTGTGAGAAAGCAACTAGGGAAAGGGAAAATGTTGTCAGAAGAAGCCAAATGCAATACCCTAGAGTGGGGAGGGAAGCAACAGTACAGGAAGAAGCAGTCAGCAATAACCCCAAAGAATCCTGATATGTTACCAGAGCTGGAAGATTAGTCTTGTGCACTTAATGACAGGCTTTGTCAAGTACGCCGGACATATGGGCTGGCAGCAAACAAGGGATACTAGATGGGGGTTGCCAAATCATGCCCCCTATTAAAGCCATCAGCAGAAGATACTGATGGGACGTTCCAGAAACGAGATAGTTGTGCAAGGAGTGAATGGCATCCTGCAAGCGATGACTATGAGCTTCTTGGAAGCTGAAGCAGAAAGAGCTATGGAAGCTAGGAGAGGCTAGAAGCTTTGTGGCCCAACTTCGAAGAACAAGGCTGGCAAAGCAAAGAGCATAAGCTGCAATATCCCAATCTAGGATGCTCTCAAGGTCGGAGGAATTCAGAGCTATAGATAAAGCCTCAGTGACTTGGGCCTGTAATTCTGCGTAGGGGAGCTCAAAATTTACGCTGTTGCTGATGGTGAGTTCAGTGGCTAAGACAGCTGGCTTGTAATACTGATTGAGTCAGAAGAGGATCTCTGGAAGCAAGTATGACCCAGCGAGGAAGGAATGATCAAGAGTGAAGGGCATTACTTCAGGAGGATTAATGATGATGTTAGGCACATCTGCAAAAGGAGCGAATCCAGGAGAGTTTCAAAATCTAACTCTGTAATCGATGACAGAGGAAGGATTTGCTGGAAGTCATTTGAGACAATGCTAGCCTGGTTTCACTGGGGTTGGTTACCGTTTCCAGTAATTCTACGGAAGGACTAGCCACTGGTGCCAGACTAGGAGTATGGGTCCTGGAAGGACCGTAGAAGAGGTTCTGTCATGCAACCCAACTCATCTGCTGGAAGCGCTGAAGATCTTTATCAGACATGCTGTTGAGCAGTTGTTGATATTGAGACTCCAAACCAGACATATAAGCTGGATGAGAGGTGGGATGTCAGACTTATATGATAGTTGACATTATGCACTCTGAAATCAATTAAGCTCCAATTTTGGAGAAATCAATCTCAAAATTAATGGGATAAGCTCTCCACAGAAGAATTAAGAATGATATAAGCCAAGAGGTTATGGGAAGAGAAATAGCAAGGCCAACATAAATGAGCTTCTTGATTGGGCCACAAAATGAACATTGATGGCAAGAGTCTCCTGTTGAGGATGAGCAGATAATCAGGAAATAAAGGACGCTGGACCAAGAATACTGAATATGACAGCGGTTCATATGCCCTGATGGGGGGAAACTGGATCCTGGGACTAATATCATTATGAGAAAATTGATCAGCCTGGAATGAAAAAAGATTGTGAGGGACCTCACTCTGAGTAGGCAGTAGCAAGGAGGAAGAGAAAGAGCTGCATGCTAAAGGTCGTCCTGAGCAGCGTTGGGTACTGGTGATCATACTCTACTTGAGCAAATGAAGTATTTAACCAGGTGTATATAGCGGTGTTCTCCTGCCCCATTCCTTTTCTCAATGGGAATCTAGGCAAGAGGGGGATGTGTTGGGTTTTTTCCCCATATTCCCAGCTGGCTAGATTACCAGGGTCTGCTAGGGGATAATTCCCTGATGTGAGGTAAATTGGAAATTGATTGACCCTGATTTTGGGGTAACTATGTTCAGGGGATTTTAGGTTATTCGCCTGGTCAGATCCATTGGGGATCAATCAGGATGAATGCTTAAGATCTCGTCGGGCAGAGTTGCCAACAATCTGGAGCATCTGATAGTGATTAACTATCAGGTGTACCGATTGGGATTGGTTGGGTTTCATCACCAACTGATCAGGAATTTAAGGAGTAAGTTGTGAGGTGAATGATGCCACCTGCAACTAATGAGTTGATCAGTTGGTTTGCGAATTGCCTTAATGGGTAACAAGTCCCATTACCTAAGAAGGTCGCTTGCTAAATATGGTTGGTTCACTTGGATTGAGAGGAAAACGTTAGGGACATGTTTTTTGACTCTTTCCATTTTAGGTCTCGAGGATGTCCAATGATGGAATCCTAGTCAGGATGGGGAATAACCATCGCTGCTGAGACGAAGATGGGTGATTCAATGGCAATGGCTGCCACTTAATCGAGGAGGTGTCAACTGAGGGTTGGGAACCAAATCCCCCACTATAAATTCCCTAGAATTTACTATTAATAAAAACAGAGTATACAGTAGAAATCTCAGCTTAGTAAACTTTATCAGCATCCATTTATTCTAATCTTTCTCAGGGATATTATTACTGTGTGCAATAATTGGGAGACTCTCTAAGGAAAAGAGTAAGGATCTGAGAGGAGATTCAGAGAAGAAGCGGAATCAAATCAGGGATTGCTGCCAACTGTGTGTCAAACCAGAGAAACCGTAAACAGGAATCCAAGAAAATATTGGCTTAGATGGTATGAGGGAACGAATCTCTATTTCAAGGCATCACAAGTATTTTTAGAGGGAATACTGGCCAAGAGTTGGGCTGAGATCTAGGATTTTCATTCAACTATGGATAATAGTTGTCATACTATTATCAACTGATCATATCAACTAATATACAATGCAGATGAATTACAAAAAACCTGAACCTGTGCAAGTAAAACGTTTATAGGGGTTATTGGCTGAAAATAATCAGACCTATAAATTTTTACAGAACCCAAAGCTCAGGGCGTTGGATAACACCTATGCGCTTCTTCTGGTCAAGAAGTTGTTTATTAGATATAGTTCTGGTAAGGCAATTTAAAAATAAACTATACCAATTTTAACTTAAATTTTTGAAAAGTAGAAAGTAAAGTTTATTTTGCTTAGAAAAGAAATTATAAGGTTTCAGGGAGGTTACCCATTACATCTTAATGAATACTAAGCTAAGATCTATTTCTGATTACATAATTGGGATTCACTCGCCACATAGATCGTGTTTGAACCCCAATTTTAGAGCTTGAAATTAGTTAGGGATAAATCCCATGTAGCAAGGTTGTAAATGTCATCAGGGATTATCATCAATACTTTTGACAGCTTTGGTTTGATTCCTTTCATCTGCCTCATCCAAATTTCCAATTTGGGTAGGAATCATGATAATGAACCCTTTAGATCTTGGTGTAGGGGGGAAAATGGATGAAGAATGCTACTATTGATGCAGTTTACTACTGTACCATGAACAACCTCTATAATTGAGTGTTCGTTGCCCTGCTTAGATATGATTTTTAGGGCCTTAACAAATTTCTGCCCATTTGTTATTGCAACCTCCCTGCTGATGGTGGTAAAAAAGGACTAGGTCAACCAGCTGGAAGGTGTGCAGAGGCTAATGTTTTTTATTAAACCAACTTGTTTTTCTACTAGTAGTAGCAGAGAATTTCTTAGAAGCTAGATCCTGGTGTAAGGAGAGTGTCTATAACTCTCCTGTTCCCGGTGTGGTAGTGCACAGTGCACAAGGCGAACGCCAGGAAACTAGCCGTTAGTACAAAAAGTACCAAAGCCCAGCAGAGGGTGCTGGAGCATAATATCTTAAGTAGAATAGCATGATTATAATAAGGAATAATTAACTAAAAGTGATGTGGTGCACAAGGGTAGAAGGTATGAGAGTACCAGGTTGGAGGGAACCTGGGCAAACCAACGGTGCACAAAAGGATAAAATAATCATATTCAAAGTAGATTGGTTAACGTAGCGTGAGACCTCCTCAAAGGGGTCCGCGCACAGGATCATCCAAAATAACATAGTATAAAACGTAAAAACGGGAAATGTTTATTGAGAAAAGTCAACCAAAAGGGAAGGTTGGTCACGAAAAGCATATTTAAACATCTCTGGGGTAATTATGAGTCTGTGGAATTGGGCCCAAGCCTTGACACTCCAATAGGCAAACGCTCCCATCTGATTTGGTAAAAACACCAAAACTGCCTTCACTTGAGTGATCGATTGAAGCTGTATTCTACCCAAACTCATAATTTTGTAACTCAACGGGTTTTGAAACCCCATTCGCCAATTAACCAAATTGAACCATCTTCATTTGTTACATACATCTTCCATTTTAACGCCTGGGCTGACACAAGGGGCTGGGCGTTTTGCACCTCATTATTACCAACCTGGGCATATTTGGCTTGTACCCAGCGTTGGTCTAATGTGTGCTTATGGTCAGGAAGAGCCCGATGTTTCACCTTCTGGGCCTCCTGTCACCCAGCCTTATCCTTGGGGTTGGTTCCTACCATCAAGTTGTTCAACTATGAATCCTGGAGTCAGATTATTTCATTGGCAATGCTTTGCATAGTAACTTCTGGGGCATCAGGTAAAGCTTGATCTAACATGGCCTGCAATTTAGAAGGCAACTGGGGATTTTTTCCATACAAAGCCTGGAAGGGTGAAATATTAATTATTTGGTGATAGCTTATTCTATAGGCCAGAATTGCACTAGGCAAATATTGAGGCCAGCCAAGAGGTTTGATTGTGGCCATTTTCTAGAGGGTGGCCATTAGGGTACCATTCGCCTGCTTAACCATTCCCTTGGTTGCAGGATGGCAAGGTGTGGAAAATAACTGGGTAGATCCCATCAGTTCAGCTAAATTCATTCACCAGTGATGGTCTGAAGTTTTGACCATTATTGGAGACTATTATATTAGGACACCCATGCTGGGTAATAATCCAATTATTTAAGAATGTGGCGGTAGCTTTTGCCAAAGTGGATGGTAGTGATACAGCTTCTATCCACTTAGTTAAATGTTTCACGGCTAGAAGGAGGAACTGATGACCATTAGAGGCTCGAGTGAAAGATTCCACATCAATGCTAATTGTATGGAAGTGTTTGCAAGGGGGAACCACTGGATGTTGAGATTAGTTATTAGGTCTGGCCTGACTTTTGCGTACCAGGCAGGAATCTAATACATACTGGATTATAACAAGCATTCCTTTCCAATACATTGAGTTTAAAGCCACTGTTAGGTTTTCCAGATTCCCCATGGCTGACTTGCTGATGTCCCACTAATATGACATTGGTTCGAGCCAAAGGTCATAGATAGGGCATCCACTTTTTAGATACAAGGTTGCACAATTAGCCGTTTTTGACTTTAAGATTTGCCTATTTTTTGCTAATTACTTTTGTAGGTTGGGGATTTATCCTTTAATAGATGTGTTGGGTTATAAGTTTGTAAAATCAATTCTCTTCAGGGTCCATTAAAGTTAGTATGTGAAGCCAAGAAGGCAATTTGCATTTTGGTGTGTAGCCCTGGTCGTTGGATAATAGAAAAGTCTAGTTTTAAATTTTAAACGCCCATTGTGAAATACAATTGGGGTCCTTCATTTGCTGTAACTATTTAATGAAGCATGATTGGTAATGTTGTTGAAATACTTCCCATATAAACAAGGTCAAAAACTCTTAATAGCCAGAGGGACAACCAAGAATTTGCATTCTGTAACGCTATGATTGCATTCAGTTTTGGATAAGGTCTTGTAAGGGAAAGGGGTAGTTGATAGGATGGTCCACTGAGATTTTGTCATGATGAGATAATATAGCTTCAATGGTAATATTACTAGCATTTGTACTGAGGAGAAAAGGTTTATCAAATTTCGGGTGAATAAGTACTGGAGAGTGGGAGAGAGAGATGCATAGCAGATCAAAGGCCTGCTGTTACTCTTCTTTCCATTGGAAGGGTATCCCTTTCTTCTGTAGATACACCAGAGGCTCGGAGGTGTATGCAAAATGTGGGTAAATTGGTAATAATATCCCACTTTCCTAAGAAAACTTGTAGATCTTGTAGAGCTTTAGGGTGTTCATCTTAGCAATGGCTAAGACCTTGCCATCCATTGGGGATATTTCGGCTTTACTGACCTTATGACCCAAAAATTTATCTCACTCTGAAAGAAAGAGCATTTTTATGGCTTTAGTTTTAACGACAATTGCTGTAATCTCTGAAAGACTTGCCTGAGGTAATTTAGATGTTTGATAAAGGTTTTTGAAAAACAGTATAATCGTTGAAATAAACTAACATGCAGGAGCATTTTAAATCGCTTAGTAGTCCATCCATAGAGCGTTGGAAGGTTGCAGGGCCGTTAAAAAACCCCTATGGCATTTGAGTGGGCTTAAATAGTCTTTCACTTGTGATGAGAACAAATTTTTCAAGATCTTCTGGTGACAAGTCTACTTGCCAGTATCCACTGGAAAGATTCATAACTGATAAATAATGGGACCCTGACATCAAACATAAGGATTATCTATACGTGGCAATGTAAAGCTGTCTTTTCAATTGATTGAATTGAGGCGGCGATAATCCATGACAACACGGTGGCCACCATCCTTCTTCCAAATTAATAAGAGTGAGGAAGCCCAGGGACTTTTAGAAGGTACTAATAAACCAGCTTTCAACAGTTTCTGTAACTCTAAGGCCACTTGAGCTTCCTACACTTTGGATCTTTGGTATAATCAGGATTTGAATGGAGGGTTGGCCTCCACTCAATTTGATAAAATACTCTGTACATTTTCCCATAGTCACTTGGTCATGAGGAGAAAATATCGCCATACTCCTCAAGGATGTCTTTGAAATTCTGGCGTTCATTAGGGGTAAGATTGTCCCCAAGGCTACTTTAAACCAGTGTTATGGTAGGTAGGGGATCGAATCCTAAATACTGTTTCAATATGAACCAACTTACATTGGAAATATTATCAATGGGACATACTTTTACATGAGCAATAGGGGAATGTCGAGGGACTTGGAGGGTATCAGTTGTTAAGCTCCCTAATAGAATAGATATAGATTTACCGTAGGCATGACCCAAAATCCCCAAGCAGGTAAACGCTTACTTGATGGAAGGGTTTGGGTGTCCACTAAGCTCCAAAATTTGATTAGGGGGGGTGAGAATCTGGATTCCCGTATCTACAATAACTGTGATCCAGAGGGTATTGTAATAGGATGTGGGGCATATAGAGGAATCCCATCCTC